>MU716373.1:31971-70618 GCA_026770625.1 Nicotiana glauca
CTAGTGTAAAGGAGGTGTTCACCTATGAAGTGCCTTAACTTAACTTTAGTTAGCTTATAATTGTAGCTAGTCACATTAGTTAATTAGTTAGTTAATGGTACAGTTGTATATACGTTAGTTAATGGAAGCA
This sequence comes from Nicotiana glauca, assembly GCA_026770625.1. Taxonomy (NCBI): domain Eukaryota; kingdom Viridiplantae; phylum Streptophyta; class Magnoliopsida; order Solanales; family Solanaceae; genus Nicotiana; species Nicotiana glauca. Next base: position 32,102 of record MU716373.1, read on the forward strand.
GTTATATGTAATAGTGTTGTACTCACTCTCGATCATATCGAAGAAGCAATTTTCTTCTGCACTTTCTTCTCTCAACAGATTTCTCTCTTCTCTCTGTTCTTGTCGATTCAGTTGTGATAATTCAACATGGTATCAGAGCAATTAATCGAGTAATTTCAAGGAATTTTCGAGGAATTAAGGAAAATTCAAAAGGAATTCACTCATTTCAGCATTCATTCTAACCAGTTTTTTATAGAACCCTAATTTTCTGCAAACTGTAACTTCCAGCTTTTGATTGGACCTAATCCATGGCGGTTTCTGAAGAATCGAGTGGTACCACCAATAATGGAGTCAATTCAGTCAATTCAGTTGAGGGATCAATGATTCTCGATCACAATCATCCATTATACTTACATCCTTCTGATGGACCTGGTTCATTATCGATAGGGCTCGTACTAACAGGAATGGAGAATTATACTTTATGGAATCGAGCTATGAAAGTAGCTTTGTTAGGCAAAAATAAATTGTGCCTTGTCGATGGTTCGATATCAAAAAAGGATTTTGGATCTGGGCTAGCGCACCAGTGGGATCGATGTAATGAAATTGTAACTTCATGGTTGATGAGCAATGTTAGTAAGGATTTAGTGACTGGAGTACTGTTTCCGTCTAATGCATGCACGGTGTGGGCTGCATTCAAGGAGCGATTTGATAAAGTCAATGGATCGAGATTGTATTATCTGCACACAGAGATTTTCACGATGACTCAAGGAATTTGTTCTGTGTTTACTTATTTTACAAAACTCAAGGATCTATGGGCGGAATGTGACTCCATTCTGGCACCACCTGCAGCAGCTGAATATGTTGAGCAACTAGAATATCAAAAATTGTTGCAGTTTCTCATGGGATTAAACGATAGTTTTGAACAAGCTAGAAGTTAGATTCTCTTACTGCCTACCCTACCATCTATCAACAAAGCCTATGCCATAGTGGTTCAAGATGAAAGTAGAAGAATGATTACTGGTGGGAACTATGGAAACGTAGGGAACATTGAGCCCACTGCCCTATTCACTACTGCCCTATTCACTGCACAAACAAGAGTCAAGCAAAGGAGAAATTATAATTTGGAATGTGTTTTTTGTCACTTAAAAGGATATACTCGCAAAGACTGTTATAAACTAATGAAGTGTGACTTTTGTAATAAAACATGACATTTGAAGGACAAATGCTACAAGATTGTGGGTTATCCTCCAGATTTCAAACCAAAGGGAAAGGCAAATGCTGCATTTTTCAATGAACACTCTCAGACCACACAGGCAGCTAGTCAGCATATGAGCACAGGAGCGATACCAGCTCAGTTCTTCACACAAGACCAGTACAACCAATTGTTACAGTTGCTGAACAAAAACTTTGTTGGAGATGTCAGTGCTCACATGGCAGGTAAATGCTTTTGTGGCAATGTAGAGCTATGTGAGAATATGGTACTTTGTAAATGGATTCTAGATACAGGAGCTACGAGTCATATGACTGGTTCTAAAGATTTGTTACATAATAAACACTCAGTAGAAAATACAGGACAAGTTCAGTTGCCTACTGGGGATTCAGCTACAATATCACACATGGGAGAATGTCAACTTACAGAAGGTGACACTCTTAAGGATGTTCTTTGCGTTCCAGCATTCAAGTTCAATCTCTTGACAGTATCCAAATGACAAAGGACTTGAAATGTTGTGTTACATTCTTTCCACAATATTTTGTGTTTCAGGACCTCTTGTCTGGGAAGGCGAAGGGGATTGGTAAAGAAGAGGATGGATTATATGTTCTTTCCACATCTGCATCGGTTGAAGGAAAGTTGAATCGAGCATTTACAGCAACTAGTGGAACAAATGGTGCTGACCTATGGCATAAGAGGACAGGACATGTTCCAATGCAAGTCCTTAGGAAAATTCCTAGTCTAGTGAATAATACCAACTTCTATTGCATCAATCAGTTGAATAAATATGAGATATGTCCACTAGCAAGACAGACTAGAGTGCCATTTCCAATTAGAAAGAGTAGAAGTTTATCTAGTTTTGACTTGATACACATGGATGTTTGGGGTCCTTATAAAGTTCCTACTCATAATGGAATGAGATTTTTCCTTACTTTAGTGGATGATTGCACTAGGTGGACTTGGATATTTCTTATGCGACTTAAATTAGATGTGGTGTTTTTACTCAAGAATTTTATTGCTTTGGTAAAGACGCAGTTTGGTAAATCTACCAGGATGTTTCGATCAGATAATGGAGGAGAATTTTTCAATCATTCTTGCAAAGATTTATTTCAGTTGCATGGGATTGTACACCAGAGTTCCTGTCCATACACGCCCCGGCAAAATGGAGTAGTTGAACGAAGACACAGGCATATACTTGAGACTGCCATAGCCATTCGTTTTCAAGGGCATTTGCCTGTTAAGTACTGGGGTCATTGCATTGACACATCAATTTATATCATTAACAGGATACCTTCTTCCATACTTGCAGGTAAATCTCCTTATGAAATATTACATGGGAGACCACCCTCTATTTCTCATTTGAGGGTGGTAGGATGTCTATGTTTTGCAACAAACTTGATCAAGCATGATAAATTTGAGTCAAGGGCAGTGAGATATGTCCTATTGGGATATGCAGCACATTAGAAGGGTTATAGGCTATTGAATCTGGAACACAGAGTGTTCTTTATTAGCAGGGATGTAGTGTTCCATGAGGATGTATTTCCATTTCAATCTTTAGATAATGCTTCGCCAGAATTCTTTCTTGACTCAACTCTTTTTCCTAGATATGATATTGTTACAGATCCAGCTCCTATGCATGGTCATGTGCCCCACAATGAGGTCCACACACAGTCACCTTCATGCTCTCTAAATTTTCCTGAGATTTCCAACTCCACTGATGCTATACCTGCCTCAGTTCCCCATGATGATCTTACAGGTGCTGATTCTACCAATGATGTCACAATGCCTAATTGTGCTCCACCCATAGTTGAGCAGGATATTAGAAGATCAAGGAGAGTGTCCAAACCTCCTATTTGGCTTCAAGATTATGCGCAGCCTACTAAAGGAAGGTCTGCAGGATGCTGCAAATATCCACTTTCTGAGGTACTCACTTATGATCATATTACACCTAAGTATCAAAGCTATTTGTCACAGTTTTCTGTTGAGGTGGAATCGGTGACCTACCAAGAAGCAGTTAAAGATAAGAGATGGGTAGAAGCCATGAACTCTGAGATCAAGGCTTTGGAAGATAATCACACATGGACTCTTGTTCCATTACCACAGGGTAAAGGGGCCATTGGATGCAAATGGGTGTACAAGATCAAATATAATGCCATTGGGGAGGTTGAGAGATTTAAAGCCAGACTGGTGGCAAAAGGATACAATCAAAGAGAGGGTTTAGATTACCAGGAGACTTTTTCACTAGTGGTTAAGATAGTGACTATCAGAAGTGTGTTTTCCCTAGCAGCCTCCAGGCATTGGACCATCCAACAAATGGATGTGTACAATGCATTTCTACAGTGTGATCTCTTTGAAGAGGTATATATGACTGTCCCACAGGGTTTTAATGATTCAACCAATAAGTCCTTGGTCTGCAAGCTGCTCAAGTCAGTCTATGGACTCAAGCAAGCCTCCAGACAATGGAATATCAAGTTGACTACAGCTTTGCAGCATTCAGGCTTCACACAGAGTCACCTAGATTATTCTTTGTTCCTCAAACATGTGGGAGACAAGTTAGTGGTGGTTCTTGTGTATTTTGATGACTTATTAATCACAGGGAATGATATCTTGCTTATCCAACAAACAAAGGATGATTTGCAGTCCAACTTTAAGATCAAGGACCTTGGTGAGCTCAAGTTTTTCTTCGGGATTGAATTTGCTAGGAATGACAAGGGAATTTTGATGCATCAACGCAAGTATTCCCTAGAGTTGATTTCTGATCTGGGATTAGCAGGGTCAAAGCCAGTTTACTCTGCTATGGAGCCCAACCACAGACTAACTTCCATTGAGTTTGATGCTCACACAACTTCTACAGAAGATTCTATTATATCTGATCCTGGACAATACCAACGCTTATTGGGGAAATTGCTCTACTTAACTATTACACATCCTGACATTTATTTTGTTGTGTAATGCTTGAGCCAATTCATGCATGCACCCAAGTTATCTCATATGGAAGCTGCCATGAGGGTCGTGAAGTATATCAAATCCTATCCTGGGATGGGTGTATTGCTCAGTGCTAATTCCTCAGCTTCCCTCTCAGCCATTTGTGATGCAGACTGGGCTGCCTGCCCCAACACACGCAAATCTGTCACTGGCTATTTTGTCAAATTTGGCAACTCCTTGATTTCTTGGAAGTCCAAAAAGCAGTCCACCATCTCTCGTAGCTCAGCTTAGGCCGAGTATAGGAGTTTGGCATCTACTGTTGAGGAGGTGATTTGGATTCTAGGCCTGTTCAAGGAGCTGGGGATTCCTCATTCTTCTCTTGTTCCTATATACTGTGACAGCAAATCTTCTATTCAAATTGCAGCAAACCCCGTCTTTCATGAACGCACGAAACATATCGATATTGACTACTATTTCATTCGAGAAAAGGTTCAGCAAGGACTAGTTCGTACTGTCTATCTTCCTACAGCTGAACAGGAAGCTGATTTGCTCACCAAAGGCCTTGGGCGCTCTCAACATGATTATTTGATTTCCAAGCTAGGACTGAAGAATATCTTCAGTGGTCCTAGCTTGGGGGGGGGGGGTGTAAAGGAGGTGTCCACGTATGAAGTACCTTAACTTAACTCTAGTTAGCTTATAACTGTAGTTAGTCACATTAGTTAATTAGTTAGTTAATGGTACAGTTGTATATACGTTAGTTAGTGGAAGCAGTTATATGTAATAGTGTTGTACTCACTCTCGATCATATCGAAGAAGCAATTTTCTTCTGCACTTTCTTCTCTCAACAGATTTCTCTCTTCTCTCTGTTCTTGTCGATTCAATTGTGATAATTCAACAGCTAGATGTATATTTTCATGATTAATAAAACAAAAAGTTTTTTTCGATTTGATTTGGCTAATAAAAAACGATAAATGAATTAAAGAAAAATAAACAACTGAAAAATGACTTTGAATTAGCAAGTTCATTGTTTAGTTCAAACTGACCCGCAAAATTTAAGATTCAGGCTGTTTATTATTGAACCAACTTGTTAAATCCTTTTCAGATTGCTTTGGCCCAACCGGAGCAATTGATACCCTAATTTTTGTTAACGATTGAAAGAAATATCTGGATAACGAAATTTTAAAAAAAAATTGTAATAAAAACACAAAAAGAATGGTGAAACAAACTAAAAAGTCTTTTAATTTTTTTATATATTCATAAGTCTATTTTGGTGCAACGGAAAGACAGCACTAGGATAAGCTACGTTAAGTTCTGGGGAGTTTCCTCTAGAAGGTGACAATGATATTTGGTTGTAGTAATTGTGGGGAGTTTCTATTCTTCATTTCAAATACACAATCTTTAATTTGTGAATATATATTGTGTTCGCATCTAAAACTCTTGTAAGAACTATTTTCCAAAATATTGACTGTTTGGGCGATGTAATTTAACTTTTTTGTTTAAACAAATGTAATAACTGAATTGACAAGCTCAAATATTCTGGATTTTGTCAGCAATTCAAGCATCGGAACATGTAATAGCTATCGACATATCTCATCAGATCATAGCTCCTTTATAAATCAAAACTCCAACCGCAACAAATTAAAAACTAAATTCCAAAATTTACCGAGTGTAACACTCGTTAGTTTATTCCAAACAAAACTACTGTATTTGGTCGGCATTATCCGACAAGAGCCTTCAATATCTCATCGTCAACTTAGAAAAGCCAACGTTTAAGGGGCATCACAACAAACTTCATTGTCCCATTGTTGCAATGGATACCCTCATGCTCTCCACAGGCAAAATAATAAGGCTGCATTTTCTTCAGCACGAACTCGAATCCTTCCCCTACACCCTGGTTCGGATTTGCTATCCTTTTAGCTCTTCTGAAATCGCACTTAATGAAGCTCCAATAGTTTGGTAATAAGTACACACTGTGTGGAAATCCACCATTTGGATTTGGTGGATCATATTTGAAAACTGCATAAAGCAGTCAGGCGAAATCAAAACTTAAAGTTAACGAGCAAATAATAACATGCACCATATTTTGTAATAATGGGTGTAAATTTAATACAAAAAAGAGTTTTATTTCAATATACTAAAAATATAAAATAATTTTTATGAGGTCACATAACAGAAAAAGACAAGTAATCATCTATAAAAATGAGACTAATAACCTGTAAAATAAGGTATACTATATACTTGCTACAACAGCTTAAAATACACTTATGTAATGTATATATAAATTAAATCCTATATATGTGTGTGTCTGCATGCATACACGTATGAGTTATGTGAAAAAGAGAAATTTTTATTTTTAAATAAAAGAAGACGTACCTAATGTGTCATTGATAAAGAAAGGGCCATTCTTGCGAGACCAATCCATGTAGTCGAAGCCATAATGCCAATTTTCGGAACCACCAACAATGAATTTATTTGAGGTTTGAGTAGAATTTGGGTGATTATTACCATACGGGCAATTGGTTTTGTTCCAGTTTCCTGGTCCCCAACTGTAGTTAAAGTTGGCCAGACTAACGCCAAACATGAACGAAAACACTACAAGAAACAGAAATGTTTGTACTTTAGCCAAAGCCATTTTCCCTAAGAATAGTTCTTTGATTTTCCAATGAAGAGAAGAGAAGAGAAATGGAATTGATGGTGGTGATGAGAGAGGCAAAAGAATAGGCTATATATATCTGAAGGCAAGTACAAAACTATGACTAATTAGGAAATGAGATAGACGAAAATGAGTCAAAATTTTCATGAAGTTAATTGGTTGGTGAGACAGGAAAATATGTGCAAAGCATTCTCGTATTTTCTAAGAGAGACTTGGTAATTAACTATATCTGCAGTCCACCACCGAAAAACCCATTTTCCCTAAAAAGGTTAAGTATTTTAAAATGTTTACTGACCTAAACCGAGCTTCTTACGACCCTTTTGACTAATTAGCATATTTAATGGTCGGTTCTACACTTGAGATATTCCAAGAGTTCATATCTTTCTCTATTAAACATGTTTTATAGGTTGCTAGAAGAGAAACCAGTTTCGTATTCGAAGTTTCCACGTTAGGGTTCGAGTCTCTCAAGCAGTGGCTGTGTAGTTCATGGTCCACTAAAACACTCACTTAATAGTGTTAATTAGAACTTATAAGGGGTATTGGATTAATTTATGACTATATGCCTTCTTGGAGCCTTAAAGACGTAATTTGAGAAAAATTAATGACGTCTAGTTATTCTAGAGTGACAAATATGTTGAGAAACAAATTTGTTTTACTAAAGTGATAGATAAAGCACAGAGGGCGTATCAATGTAACATCAAGATTAAAGATATTCCAACTTGCAACTCAACCTTTAAATATATAATTTGTTCATTTTCGTTGTAAATCAACCGGAAATTAGTGTCCATTTCTCGTTGCAAATTGGCATTCTAGATTGAACTTGTTGCAGGGTTTAAGCTTCTTCATCTGCTTTTTAGTTTTTAAAATTTTATTTAAATATAAATATGTCAACGATTTGACTTTGAAGTTGTTTGGCTCAAAAGTTATCGATCTACTTTATAAGCTTAAAAACAATCAAAAGATAAATAAGGGTAAATCGTAATCAAATATAATATGATCTAGAGACAAAAGAGATGAAATTATTGCAATAGATCAGATAAGATGAACTTTAGAATGAGTATTTGTTAGCTTTAGAGATAGAGACAGAATGAGAGAAAATAAGAGAGTAGTGTTATTCAAGAACAATAATGATCCCCCTTTTACAATGGGAAGGTCCCCTTTTTATAATAGGAGACTTTCCTTGAAATAATTATAAAAATACAAAACGTAGTCGACGTCCTCCTAGCGAGGGCGCCAGGTCTCAACCGGCGTCGCCTTCTTCCTTACGTCCAAGTCGTACCCTTCGGAGTAGAGACGTTGAGGGCCAAATTTGACCCCATACAGTTAGTCCCCCGCTCATTGGAGGCGTATCCAATGGACGTCTTCAATGGGCGGACATGCAGCCTCGTCTTTGGAAAACTTGTCCTCACTATGGGGGCGGTGACGTGAATGAGGTGAAATATATGGCATCGCCGAGCTACTGACGCATGGCCCCCTTTTCAAAATGACGTCATCGCCTGCATGCGTCATAATTATACTTGCTCCCGAGGCGGTTCAGGGGATGATGTGATGTTTTGGTTTCCCGCACTATTTTGAATCATGCCCCTTCGATTTCCGTGCATCCTAACCCTATAAATAGAGGGAAGGTTCAATCTATTTTATCTTTCGAACATTTGAACTTTTTCTGCTTCCTTTTTCATCTTTCTTTCTAACAACCGCTATTTCGTGCGAGACTCTTCCACACTTCTTATCGTTAGAGCCTTGTTTCTCATAGAAAATATCATGACAAAATGTGGACAGAGTAGTAAAAAAGCCAAAGATAATGCCCCATCTAGGGTTCCGCCATCTTCCGGTGGTGAAGGGGAAAAGGCAGAGAAGGCCCTTGTTCCTCTTAGTATAGACAATGTCCTCCCGAAGGAGATACATGTTAGCAGGGATTTCCCAACTAAGAGCCCAGCCCTTCCCTGGGAGCACAGCGAGTTATTACAATCCCACTTAGATGATCTTCGAGAGACGCACCATATTCTGGACCATGTGGAAATGGTGCCGGCCGGGACGGATTATGCCAATGTGCATCGACCTGGGTACTGCACATTCTATGAGTACCCGTTCTTGATCGGTTACATTCTTCCAATATACCCCCCAATGGAAGAGCTTTGCCGTTTTTACAGTGTGTTTCCGGCTCAGCTCACTCTTTACGCCTTAAAGGTGTGCCGTATTATGACCACCTATACGGCCAGGGCTGAGTGCAGCGGCTCAGTCCATCACCTCTTACAGTTATTCAGCCCTGGTTACCTGAGAGGTACCATGCTGCAGCTGAAAAGTCGTGGCACAAGGGGCTTGGTTGTTAAAGCTGATGACAAGACTAACCGCCGCTTTTGGCGTAAATACTTCTACATCAGGATGGAGCATTTGGTGTCGAATCCCGAAGGGTTCCCGGAAAGATGGAATCCAGAACGTAAGTACTTTTACTTTTAGAATTCAGGACTGCTTGCGATTTTGACCATACGGCCATTGTGATTTCTTTGCTTTCCCCCCTTTTTTTCAGCGAGGGCTTCTCCACCTCAGTTCATTAAAAATATTAGGTCGTTGGTAGAGCTAATGATTTCGTATGCGGAGGAATGTCACATCTGGGTTGCGTTTCGTGAACGATACGGCCAGCCAAGTAACTCTTGGGCTATGGGTTGGAGGTTTCCTTGGGTCTTATTACCTGACTTATTCGTGTTGACAGGTTGGAGCGCCCCTAAGAAGAATAAGAAGAGCGTCGTTACCTCTCCTGGGGCGGGGACTGACTCTAAGATGGATACATACCCTGTGGATCGCCCAGTGATGGCGCTCCGGAGGTTCCTCAACCTGAGGTTGCACCTATGGCGGCGTCCACAAGTGAAGCGACTCCTTCACTGCCATCTCCATGGCCTGTGGAGGAGGCTTCCGAGGGCGAGGAACCGCCGAAAAGGAAATGACGCTGGTTTATGACTGGCAAGGGGATAGCCACAGAAGATGAGAGGGCGAGTGAGCCCCATCGGGAGTCAAGGCTAGTTTTTATGGACAATGCCATCTGTTCTGGGAGGTCGGATCCCCAAGGGAGGGCAGTTCCTGACGCCACCCTAGCACGCATTCCAAAGAGTGGCTCGTTGGCTGCCGCTGAAGAAGCGGGCGATGGTGAGGGGGTACACCCTGAGGCTGCCCCCGCGAATGCAGATGCATTAACGAGAGGTCCGGCCCGCGCGGGGATGATGGCGGGTAGATCCAACCGTCGAATTCTGATCCCAGGTGGGTATAACCTGTTGCAACACATCGAGCAGGCCACAGCGGATATGACCCTATTATGTGCAGTTGCTGAGCGTGAAATGTTAAAAGGTGTTAGCGACGAGGAATTATCCCGGAGGGTTGCTGGCGCGGCCTTGCAGGTATATTTTGATTTTCTTCATGTATCGTAAAGTAAAATTTGATGCATACTGACTTGTCTTTCCTCTTTTTTAAACTCTCATCTTGGAGGTAGAGAGGGGGCGGCGAGTGCAAAGGAAGGCCGCCACCTTTAACAAGGTGGTAAAGAAGTATCGGAGGTGTCGTGCCAAGCATCAAGTGCTAGCGGACCTACTCAAGTAGGACCCAGAATTTCGGGTTTTCCGTGAGGGCTTGGAGCAGTCGAAGGCCCAGCTGAAGCGAAGGGTGGTTGAGCTGGAGCAAGTTGATGACCAGCTGATGGCCGCTTTGGCTCGGAATATTGAACTGGAGACTCTTCTCCAGTCAAAGGAAGAGGAACTAGAGGTCGGGCTATAATTTTGAAGATGTTACCGTCTAGGTTCCGGGTCTTGGATCTCTACAACTTATCAAGCCGGTGGTGGCAGTGGACGAGCTGGCGGACCGGCGGGGGACGATGAACGGAATGGCGGAGCCCCTTAGGACTTGTATTAATTTTGTTTTGCTGTATTTGGAGATGTAAATGGGTCCTTTTGTACATGTATTTTTTGATGATAATGGAAGTTATACTTTTGTTGTTACTCTTTTCCTTTTGTATCTTTTATTTTTGGTATCTCATCTCCGCAGATTGGATGCTCGCTTATTTGTAAGGTTCTTAGTGTGCTTATCGAACGTTGCTTGTGTTATCCGCCGATAGGAGGAGGATTTGATGCTAAATAGTGGCGGCTTTAGTTAAAAGTGGCATTGCTTCATCTGCTACCTACATGCTTGCGCCACAATCGAACAGGGTTGGCGACCGTTGGCGACGGCGGTCTTAGCCGTAATATTGTCGATGGCCTTAGCCATGTATGTAACTTTGACTGTCGTCGAGTTACTCGTTGTCGTAGTCAAGCTGGGTCGACTTACTGACGACGATGGCTTTAGCCTTTTACACGTTGGGGATGGCCTTGGCCGTATACGTAACCTTGACAGTCATCGAGTTACTTTATTTGTCGTAGTCGAGCTAGGTCGAATTATTGACGACGGTGACCTTTAGCCATTTGCACGTTGGAGATGGCCTTGCCCATATACGTGACTTCAACTGTCGTCGAGTTACTTCGTTTGTCGTAATCGAGCTAGGTTGACTTATTGACGACGGTGGCCTTAGCCATTTGCACATTGGAGATAGCCTTGGCTATATATGTGACTTCGACTGTCGGTGTTGGAGATGGCCTTGTCCATATACATGACTTCAACTGTCTTCGAGTTACTTCGTTTGTCGTGGGCCGCCTTATTGACGATGGTGGCCTTAGCCATTTGCACGTTGGATATGGCCTTGGCCATATACGTGACTTAGACTGTCGTCGACTTACTTCGTTTGTCGTAGTCGAGCTGGGTCGCCTTATTGACCACGTTGGCCTTAGCCATTTGCACGTTGAAGATGGCCTTGGCCATATACATGACTTCGACTGCCGTTGAGTTACTTCGTTTGTCGTAATCGAGCTAGATCGACTTATTGACGACGGTGGCCTTAGCCATTTGCACGTTGGAGATGGCCTTGGCCATATACGTGACTTCGACTGTCGTCGGTGTTTGGAGATGGCCTTGGCCATATATGTGACTTCGATTGTCTTCGAGTTACTTCGTTTGTCGTAGTCGAGCTGGGTCAACTTATTGACGACGGTGGCCTTAGCCATTTGCACGTTGGAGATGGCCTTGGCCATATACGTGACTTCAACTGTCGTTGAGTTACTTCGTTTGTCGTAATCGAGCTAGGTCAACTTATTGACGATGGTGGCCTTAGCCATTTGCACATTGGAGATGACCTTAGAAGTTCATACATTGGATATGGCCTTATCCATTCATACATTGGAGATGGTCATAACCGTTCATTCATTGGAGATGGCCTTAGTCGTTCATACATTGGAGATGGCCTTAGTCGTTCATACATTGGAGATGGCCATAGCCGTCCATACCTTGGAGATGGCCTTAGCCGTTCATACATTGGAGATGGCTTTATCCGTTCATATATTGGAGATGGCCTTAGCCGTTCATACATTGGAGATCGTGCTAGTCAGTCCCTTTATGATGTCAGCCAGGAGAGTGTATGGAGTGGCTGGTATGATAAACTCGTTCCGCAAATATCTCCAAGCATCCTCTCTGCCGCCTCGTTAAAAACCTTCCCGAGAAAACCCAATTGGGATAAACTTGGGTAAGGAAAAAAGAGTGCAACTCGGGAGACGCCTTTTAGAAATGGAAATACTTGAGGTGTGCGATGTTCCAATTATTTTGGAGAGTCCTTCCTTCCATTGTTTCTAATTGGAATGCTCCTTTACCTGCTGCTGCTGTAATTTTGTAGGGTCCGTCCCAAATAGTTCCAAATTTTCCTTCGCTTGGGTTTTTTGATGCCAATGTTTTAGCTTTGAGGATGTAATCCCCCACTATGACTAGTCTTACTTTGGCTCTTTTGTTGTAGTATCTTTCGACCTATTGTTTTTGGGTCACCATTCTTATGTGGGCCATTTCTCTTCTTTCCTCGGCCTCGTCGAGGTCTTGAAGCCTGTTTGCGTTGTTCTCTGTTCCGCTGGTATGAGAATATCTCAGGCTTCGTTCACCGATATCGACTGGTATAACTACGTCGGTTCCATAGACCAGTGAATATGGTGTTTCTCCTGTACAGGATTTTGGTGTGGTCCAGTGCGCCTACAATACTTCCGGTAGTAGTTCGGGCCATAGCCCTTTGGATTCTTCGAGTTTCTTTTTCAGTATGTTTAGTATTGCTTTGTTGGAAGACTTTGCTTGGTCATTGGCGGCAGGGTGATATGGCATGGAGAGTATTCATTTAATGTGCCACTTGTCGAAGAATTATGTCATCTTTTGACCGACGAATTATCGTCCGTTGTCGAAGCGAATTTCTTTGGGGATGCCGAAGCGGCAGATGATTTTCTTCCATATGAAGGAAATTACTTCCTGTTCACGTATTTGGACATACGCACCTGCTTCCACCCACTTGGAGAAGTAGTCAGTTAAAACTAATAGAAATCGTACCTTTCCTCGTCCCGCTGGTAGGCGACCGACTATGTCCATTCCCCATTTGATGAAAGGCCATGGGGAAGTGACTGAGTGGAGAGGCTCTCCTGGTTGGTGTATCATGGGGGTATATTTTTGACGTTGTTCGCATCGGCGAACGTATTTCGCTGCTTCTTTCTTCATGGTGGGCCAATAATAACCAGCTTGTATTGTGAGCACGTGATTTTTGCCCTATATATGAGTTATTCCTATAAAATTCAAACAAAAGATTTTTTTTTATATTTTTTCAATTTTTGAGAATTTTGTGTTAATTGTTTGCTTGTTATATGTGCATGATAAGTCATATAAAAATACAAAAAATATGCATTTGCATTTAGGAATTTAATTTCACATTTTAGTATCAAGTAGGTATTAATTTATTTTAAAACAATTTAAAGAAAATTACAAAATAATAGTCCTAGGCCTTTTTTGATAATTATTGCATTTTGATTTTTAAATAATATTAGAAATTAATTAGGTTTTGTTTTAGTTTTACAAAATCAGAAAAAATATAAAGTACAAAATACAAAAATAAAATAAACAATAGCAATTTAAATAAAAAAAATGAGAAGAAAACAATTGAAATAAAGAACAAAGAAAGGCTCCTAAATTGGGCCAATTGTAACCCATGTCATATGGCCCAAACCAATTTACCCCTCCAAGCCCAGATTAGCTCCCGGCCCAGTCCAGCCCTGGCTTACCCAAAACGACGTCGTTTTGACGCATTAGATCACAGCCCTTTAATTCCCCTAATCCAACGGCTATCAGTTATTTGATAAAAATAATATAGAAAAAATACTCTAACCCTAAAAAAAATATTATAATCCTCGTATAGCCTTCCCCTCTTTTATTTGTAACGCCAGTCGCCTCCACAGACCACCACCCCGCCGCCCGCCGGAATTCGCTCACGGCGGCGGTGGACTCCCATTTCCGACCAAATCAACACCAAAACTCTCCTAGTCTTCTCCTCTATTCTAAACATCAACCATCACTCCCCGAATCCCCTTAGAAATCTCCAAATCCTCGAAATCCTAGCGCTGCCTTTGGTTTTTTTGGTGGTAGCGCAACCCTAGAATGCCACCAAACTCACACCCCCATACCTTTTTGACAACCCTGTTACGAATCCGCCCTCATATCCTTTTGAATCTTATCAGAGGCCGTCCAGTAATCAGCTCTGCCATCAACTAGTCAAAATTCAAGAGCCTGTTTGATTTACTGGTTTAAGTCCAACAACTAGGTATTTTCCTCTCTTTTGCATGCTTTGTTTGTATTTCTTCTTCTCTTCTTTCTTCTCATCTCTTGTATTCCCCTTTTTGTATACTCTGTCCGTCTCGCCTATCATCTCTTTTTCTTCTTTCTTTTGTTTGCCTTGTTTTTTTTTTCTTTATTATTTTTGCTTGTTTCATAAACTCTAGGATAAGCATATAATTGTTTAATAGTATGGACTTAGGGTTATTCAAAATTAAGTATTGTTTTTCGTTTCTTATGGCATGAATATTGCTTGTTGGTTTTCAAGTATTGTTTCAATAAAACAGTGGATGTATGTGATTAGATGCAGTTTTAAACTCGATTAGTTTGCTATTATGTTGTTTCTTAGAATCAGATTCAAATTTAGTGCTTAATGATTAAAACAATTAGTAATAATTGGTATTAATTGGAATTGGTTATAGCTGGTAGATATTAATTAGGTTTTGGAGTTTGGTAAACTAAGATTGGTAATTCTAAGTGTAAAGTGAGGGCACTGTTGGATTTTAAAATAGGTTAGTGGTAATTTCAGCCTAGTTTTACGGGTAATATAGGCATTGAAAAGGGCATTTTAATCAGAATTAGTAAATAATGAAATGAAGTGAGGGTAGAATAGAAAATTCAAAGGGATAGGAACATAATAGATACAACTAGAACCTTCTAGAATGGGTTTTAGTGTAAGTTTAAATAAAAATGGTGTAGTAACTTGTTTAACAAGTCAGAAAAAGGGGACTAATATGAAAATACTAAAAATTGAATTTCCCTCCAATTTTAATTCTATAAATAGGCAGTAATTCTGCCTTAAATGAGAAGTTTAGAACCCTAAAAATTCTCCCCAAAAATATCTACATAATTCCAGATCAGAAATTAAGATTTCAGATCTCAATTTCTTCTTTTAGATCTCAAATTGCTTTTCAAAAATCCAAAAACATCTTAAAATCAATAGAAAATTCCAAAAATTGAAAGGTTACTGTTTCATTGAAGTTGCAAATTCGAATTTGACATTTCAGGAGTTAATTTCTTAAATTTTAATCGCTGAAGGATTTTAGAATGTTATTTGGAAGATATTGAGTTTTGAGAATGTGGTTGAGTCAATTTTGAGAAGTTTTAGTGGTTAAATTGCTGTGGTTTGGATATTTCAATGGAATTTCTAGTTTGTTTCTGAGTTAGTCGATTTTTGAATCATTTCTGGACTTTTACTTCATTTCTGAACTAAAGCTGGTTTGAGCTTGGCTGTTTGAACTCGGAAGTAATTGCTGATCTGTTGTTGCCCTGTATTTGTTGCTGGTCTCCTCTTCTTCCTCTTACATTTTTACATTTCCAGGTACATGCCTTAAGATTTCCAAGTCTATAGATGAAGAAGAAATAAAGGCTGATGTTTGATTTACTTTTGTTTTACCTTTATGTTCAAATGAATTGTCTATTGGATATTTCATGATTGTTTTTATATATTAGACTGATTCTAAATCTATAATTGGACTGTTTGAATTTGTATTGTACAAATTAATAGTTTATTCCTTAGCTTAGATTTAGTATAACAGTACTCATGTATTTTGGTAATATATGCTAAGTTCTAAAGATAGAAGCAATTCATTTGTCAATACGTTGAATTCAACCTTAAACAGTTTCATTGAAGAAGATAATCTTAGGACTTTGACAAGTGTAGATAAATCATTATAATTAGATAATTAAATATCATGTACCGGACTAAGTGAATTGAATAATGAGTTACTAGTTAAACTGAAATTTGACTAATGATTTTAGTTCACATTAACATTTGCAAAATTATTTGTTTCATTTATTAGAAGAAAGTATAAGGTAATCTTCCACTTTTGATTCTTAATTGAGATAAAACTAAATTTAGAGTTGCAATCCTATTAACCGCCACTGTAATGAAAAATAAAGTTGTTCTCGTTTGGTTTTTTTGTGCTATTTTTACAGTTTTGTTCAATCATGTTAGTGACAGAAAGATTTGTAATAAAGGAATAGAAATATGATGACTACTTAAAAATGATAAGAAATAGAGGGAAAACTGGTAATGTAGTATTGGGCCAAGTCACGGGCTTAGAGATTTCTGAATAATACAGTTATACCATTGGATAAATATTAATTGGTCACATCCTGTTAAGCTTTGGGCCAAGCTAAAAGCCCAAAAACGTTCTGAAATTTAAGTGAGAATAAAAATATCCCAAGCACATTATGTATAATAAGTAATTAGGAATGTGGAAAATTAATCCATAAATATGAAATCGGATTTTGAATTAGGTAGCGGATCAAAGCTAAAAGGTTTCACCCTTTTGTTTGAATTCGAACTTGAATTCAAGATTCGAATTTATATTCAAGAATTAATTGACTATTAGAGACAAAACAAAAATAGAAAACTTAGCATACTTTAGTTTGGCCTTTAATAATAAAAATGAGATGAGTCTCGCCAAAATAAATATACGAAAATGCGGGGCCCTCAATAATGTCTTACAAAAAATATTAGAAATTGGGAGGACAGTTTAGCGAATTTCACGGTCTTCCCCAAAGATAATAAACACGTAGTCGCTTTAGGCGTGAGTTTTAATAATATTACTTTCCTAAATATGAGTGCACGTTATGTGGCCCAAATCCAAATCTCAACGAAGTCAAAATGTGTTAAAATTCACGGGCGTACTGGTACGGTGTGGCTCGAGATACATTTTCACAACGTTGCAATTCTTATAAAAGAAATAATAAATGTAATAAAAGCGGATTATTAATAAAAGGCACATAAAAATAGAACATGTATTGAAATCAGATAAAAATCAAATACAACAGTTGAACGACCGTGCTAGAACCACAGAATCCGGGAATGCCTAACACCTTCTCCAGGGTTAACAGAATTCCTTATCCGGATTTCTGGTTCGCGGACTGCTAACATAGTCATATTTTCCTCGGTTTGAGATTCAATCGGTGACTTGGTACACCATTAATCTCCCAAGTGACGACTCTAAATAAATAATATTAAATCCCGTTCTGACTGTCCTTTAATTGGAAAAACTCCTTTACGCCCTTCACGGGGTGTATTAAACTCATTAAAAAGAAGGTGTGACAGTTCTGGCGACTCTGCTGGGGATAAGAAACCCAGAACTTCGATTTAGGGTTTAAGAATTTGATCTTGGAATAATTGTTGTATTTGTTTATATCTGATTTCCCTACATGTTCATAATTAATGTGCTAAATATTTACCGCATTGATATTATTTGAATTGTATATAAACTATGCCGAAAACCCTTCTCTTCTCACCTCCGGGGATGTGCTTACTGGTTGAGACTCCCTATTCTGTTAGTGTAAATACTCTGAAATAAGAAAGAGGCCGGATAAGTTACTAAGCCGGATGGCCTTTTGGTTCCCGGTACGTATCCCCCTCCTCGACTCGAGTTGTCCGCTCGGGTACACAGTCTAGAACATATAACCAGGTTTTGAACTTAGAATAGGGACATTTATTTGCATCACGTATGACTTAGGGGACTCAACATAAGGGTTGGGTCCGCCTAGGACAGGTATCCGAATATGAAGTGACCACCATGCATCTTACGTGTTGCATTTATTTGTCTCGGGCCGTCATGCTGATCGGTTAAAAAAAAGGAGGAAAATTTGTGAAATTGAGAAAAAGAGAAAATAATAGTAATTGTTTAGTTTTAGAAAAATCGATATTGTCGAAACTTTGCCGAAATTTTGTAAAAAAAGAGAGGGTTGAAATATAGAAAGGTTTTGATTTTTAATAATTCATTTTAAAACAAAAGCAAAAGAAAATATAAAAGAGTTTTTATTCTTGGGGTTATTGAAAATAAATAAAAAATTATTTTGTCTTGTTTTCAAAAATTAAAAAAAATATATAGTTTGTTCTGGCCAATAAAAATGAAAATGAAAATTTTTGTTTTAAAATAGTTTGGTTATTTGATTTTTGCCAAAAAAATTAGAAATAAAAAAATGGTTTGTTTTAAAATATTTTGCCTAAATTACGTTGGTTTG
The DNA here is from genome assembly GCA_026770625.1 of Nicotiana glauca. Taxonomy (NCBI): domain Eukaryota; kingdom Viridiplantae; phylum Streptophyta; class Magnoliopsida; order Solanales; family Solanaceae; genus Nicotiana; species Nicotiana glauca. The sequence continues at coordinate 50,563 of MU716373.1, forward strand.
ATTCTCGCCACGGTGAGATACGTAGGCAACCCTTGACGGGTCCAACCACCTCTTTTGCAAAAATAGCCAAAAAATATCAAAATTTTGATTTTGTTATAAATAAGTCGGGTGATGCCATTCTTGTTTAAAATAAGCCAAATGTCCCTTAAAAGGACGCCGAAAGGCCGTTTTTGCAAGAATGGCCATTTTGAGTCATTTTAAGTAATTTATAGGCACAGCCTTGAAATATCCCTTGCGAAAATGTTGAAAGGCTGTGTCTACAAAATCAAGTTTGGGTCATCTATCAACTTTACAAAAAAATAACTACTTTGTCAAATAAGTCATTACATGGTCGATTTTTGCTAAAATAGCCACAATTGACATTAAAACCTTCTCAGTCTTGTGTTGGCCTATGGCGATGCCGAGAGATGCCCCACGGGCCCCAAGATGAGAAAATTTGATCATTAAGTGTGTATCCTTTTAAAATAGAAAATTTTGCAAAAAATATCCACTTTGTGTTTTAAGTCAAAATGAATCATTACATGGTCAATTTTGTAAAAATAGTCACAATTGATATTAAAACCTTCTTAGTCTTGTGTTGGCCTGTGGTGATGCTGAATGATGCCCCATGGGCCCCAGGATGAGAAATTTTGATGTATTTTTAATCATCAAGTTTTTAGTTGGAGTCTGCTTCTGTAATTTCTCTTCAAAGAAAAGAAAAAAAATTAAAAATCCCGAAAAAAAAATATCTCATTATTTTTTGCATTAATTTGCAAGAACTACGCTCGGTCTGATTCATGCGGGGTCATGATACGTAGGCAATCCACATAGGATTTGACCATAACAAAAGAAAAGTGAAAAAAAAAGCCAATAAGGGCAAAAAGAAAAGAAAATAGCAAGAAAAAAAGAGAGAGAAAAATCAGAAAGCTAAATACCCTAACGCTAACATGGTGGTTTCATGTTGTTATTCCAGAAAGGTGGTTGGTTTGTGGTTTCCAAAGTGTTAATTCTTCTCGACAACAAAAAGGCAATGGCAAACAACAATAGAATTGATGTGGTTGGTACCGGTACCCGACAATAGGTGGGTAAACGGGATAATGGGTTGAATGAAGAAGTGCGGATGTTGAGACAACACATGGCAGATATGTATCAAGCCTGGATAACTGGAAAGGCACCACCCCCGCCACCACCAATGTCTCATGTCATATCCACTACCCCGGACAATAAATACGGGAAGAGCCTTCAGGGTGAACTTTATAATGGAAGTGAAAAGATCACAGGAAAAGTAGGGCGAGACGAAATAGTCATAAAGCCGAAAGAACTATCCTTAAAGAAGATACAAGGAATGGAAGACCTGGGTAACATGTCTCACAAAGAATTTTCTGTGTTCCCCGACATTCGCCTGCCCGCGGGGTTCGAAGTGCCAAATTTTAACTTGTACGATGGGATTGGAGATCCGGTAACTCACTTGAGGTTCTATTGCGATGAAATGAGAGGTGTCGGGGATAAAGATGATTTGTTGGTGTCATACTTCAGTAAGAGCCTGACTGGGGCAGCTTTAGAATGGCATAATCGTCACGATGTTGGCAAATGGCCTACATTAGGTGACATGGCTCAAGATTTTGTGCGACATTTTCAGTACAATAAAGACATTTCCCCAAAATTGCTCTTCCCTATCTTAAACTGAAAAGAAACACAAGGAGAGCTTTAAGGATTTATGGCTCAAGTGGAACGAACAGCTTGCTCGGGATGATCCTGCTATTGATAGAAAAGATGTTGCTGAGTCCCATCTACAACAAGGTCCGATAATTGTTCTTGCTAAACCTGTTCAAACTCAAAACCAACCCCAAACTTATCTCACAAAAAACAACCAATCTTTTGTCCAACCATCAGGTCATAGCCTCCGCCAACAACAAGGTCTGGTGGTCGTTCTTGCTAAATGCTGCCAACCACAATACCGACACCGTGAACGTCCCCAAATTCCACATAAACCACCCCATCTACCAAATAACATCCGTCCATTTGTCCCACCACCAAGTCACTCCCAGAAGCAGGCACCAATAGCCCGAAGTTCTCATGTACAGCACTTTCAAGCACTCAACAATACTGGAAAACTGAGACATGGAGAGAAACAAAGGCAAAGGAATAATATTACGCCCATTGGAGAATCCTACACAAGCTAGTTTGAAAAGTTAAAACGAGTTGGCCTGATTAAGTCACTCCTTGGATATACTCCAGACCCACAGGCGAAAAGCTTTGATCCTACTGGTTGATGCATGTATCACTCTAATGTCCAGGGACATAGCATTGAAGACTGTCATTCTTTGAAAAGGGAAATAGAAAGAATGATCTGAGAAGGGGTAATTGTGGTCAGTAACAATGGCAAGGAGCCTGCGATTTATCTTGGGAACTTGTTGATCAAATCCAATAATAGAGTTTTGGCAATATTGATGTGAAACTCAGTGGCTAAGATGCCGGTCGTGACAATTGGGGAAGACGCTCCATCTCTCAGTCACCCAGAGTGGAGTTTTGGTGGTTTATTTTGGTGTCATTTCTGTTGTCCGGGTTATTTCAGGGTTGTAATCCGGATACTATCTTGGGAGTCAAACCCTTCTATCTTTCCACTTTGTGTTTAGTAATAAACTTGTTTAGTGCCGTCTAGGTTTGTAATTCTAGTCCGGTCTGTTCATTTTGTTGTTTTAACCCATCAGTCTAATACAATTCTCTATTTCCCGACATTTCTAGTCACTCCATTTCTAATCATTTTACAATTCTTTTCATGATGATTTTAGTGACATGACATGCACATAATTCTCGGCCTGGTTTAAAAGTCAGTTTAGCAATGAAACAATGTTGAAGATGTAAAGGTACTCGGAAGAAATAAAAACATACTAGAATACATTGAAGCCTGAATCAAGTGAAACTAGGGAAAATAGAATATAAAAAAATACTGTGGAAATGCATCATGCCTCATCGGTCTAAAGCCAAAGGCAGGAATGCCCCAAGTCTAAAGGGACCATTCGTGGTGCCGAGATTGTTGTCCAATGATGTTAGGAATCGGCAAATACAGAAGGCAAATATGTGAATCAATCAAAAGGTGTTTAACTGTGTAGTTTGTACTTGGTATATGTTGAAGATTGAAATGACGAAGGCATTTTGTTCTGCTATCCAAACACTTTATCCATTGCTATCCCTTTGAGCCTTATTATATTTTCTTTTATATCCCTCTTTTGGAATCAACAACAAAAATCAAGGAGTGAACAGGAAAATCAAGTGGAGAAACAAAAGAAGAAAAGAAAGAAAAGAAAATAAAAGAAGAAAAGAAAGAAAAAGAAGAGAAAAAGAAAGAGAAAAGAGAAAAAGAAAAGAAAGAAAAAGAAAAGAAAAAGAAAGAAAAGAAGAAAAGAAAGAAGAAGAATAGAAGGAAGAAAACATCGCAACAATGAAGCGATTTTATGACCTGAACTACGTTTGACTTGATCCCGAAAGGGTACGTATGCAGCCTCACTGAGGTTCAGTCACAACAGAAGAAAAATCCAAGAATCCACCAAGAAGGAAACTGGGGCAGAAGTTATGCTTATTGCAAGAAGTATGATTCCGAAAGTTGTAATTTTAAACCCCACGTTGAAATATTTTGAGCCTCTATACCTTTCTTTCCAAACCCATCCAAAAGCCACATTACGGTCTAAAGAAAGACCTTCCGATCAATCTTCAAGAAATGTTGGGCCAAGCGAGCAAAGGAATCATATCAGGGGCAACACTCCAGTCCAAACAAAGGAAACTGAAGAATTAGAGAGTCATGATGATGAGAACCACCAGGGGACTCCAAGATGAGAGAAATCAAAATGAGAGTCTTATTGGTGAAAACCTTCACGGGCACCGTAAGGCGACAGTGAGTTGAAAGAAAAAATCAAAATAAGAGAGGCTTGATGGTGAAAACCCTATGGGCACCACGAGTCGACTAAGGATTGTGAACCAGACCGGGTAAATGGAGCATTGAAGACCAGTTTTACGAAAAAAATTGCAACAAGAGTTGAACATCAGATGTGCTATACATAAAAGGTTGAAAGTTCATGTCAAGGTCGCTAGAGTCGGTATTCACATCCTATGGGTCGTTCTTCTGTAGATTTCTTGTTAGGAATCGTCTCTTTCCATTTTTCTTTCACTCTGTTCTTCCCACTTTGTCTTTCCCTCTTCTTGAGTCTGTCTGGTCATAACAAGTGAGAAATGGCTTCAAAATTTGCCACCAAGATTTCCAATTGCACGAAATGGGATTTGGCCAGCACATCAAATTGTCATAAGTCAGGAAATAACGTCAGACATGATTGAGTTTCCAGCCGTCAAAATGCTTTGGAAATCCTTGAGAAATACAAAGGCTCGATATGCGAACAACACAATAAATAAAGGGCAGGGGTAAACAGATCAAAGAATTTCCCGGGATAGGATCGACAAAGGATGGTACACCAATGAAAATCAAAATCTTCCAAAAAGAAATCAAAGTTAGCAATGAAACAATAAGACCTCAAGGGCGAGGCCGGTGGTTTAAATCAGAAAAGAGCAACATGAGCTTTGAAGTTGGTAACAATTAAAATGCTTTGAGGTTTATATGAGACACAAAGGTTGGCAAGTGTCAATTCGAAAACAATACGACAAATAGAAGTATGGGGTTCGAACGGAGAGGAGGTATATATTCTGACAAAGGAAGGGGTCGGTCAAGAAATGACTAAGGTCTTCAAATGAAATCAGTTATCATGGAAAGTGAAGGAACAATAGACTTCAAGATCGGAGATAGTGGGATCCGTCAAGAAAGAACAACATACACTTTGAGCGGGATGGCAATTGTCGTGCTTTGAGATTCATGAAAACAAGGAATTGGTAAATGTCAGGCTGTAAGGGATACGGGTTTGAACAGAGAAAGGGTATTTTCTGTGGCAAGGACGGCAAAGAAATGGATAGTCAGTAAACAGGCCAGATATTCAACTGGAAATCAGTTATCATAGGAAGTGAAAGAGAAATCTTTATCAAAGTTCAAGGCCACAAACCAACCACCATATTTTAAATTGACAAAATTTTCTTTGATTAAAACAGGGGCAAAAGTTTGCTTAGGAGAAACCCTCCATAAGGAAAGGCGGCATCTAAACAGGTATGACTGGAAATTCTTTGGACCTTCCTGCAAAATGGAACTTAGTTTAAATGGGAAAAAAACAATCATGAGAAATATAACTTGGTATAAAAAGGAATACGAGTTCGTTCTAAAGTTTACTTAAGAGTTTCAGGACCCTCCTGAATAATGGGACGTAGTTTTAAGAACTAGATATAGTGAAAGTTGAAATAGGAGCTGTCAGGACCCCCCTGGATAATGGGACGTAGTTTTAAAGTCAATATAAATAACAAGATATAGTGAAAGTCGTAATAAGAGTTTTCAGGACCCTCCTGAATAATGGGATGTAGTTTTGAGGTTAATCTAGATAACAAGATGTGATGAAAGTCGTATTTGTAATAGATATAGCTTAGAGTAAAACCGCTTTTTAACTAGAAATTTTCAGGATCCTCCTGAATAATGGGACGTAGTTTTAAGGTTAAGCTAGATAACAAGATGTGATGAAAGTCATATTTGTAATAGATATAGCTTAGAGTAAAACCGCTTTTTAACTAGAAATTTTCAGGACCCTCCTGAATAATGGGACGTAGTTTAAAGATCGGTTTAGATAACAAGATATAGTAGAAGTCGTAATAGAAGTTGCCAGGACCCTCCTGGATAATGGGGAGTAGTTTAAGACTTTTCGATAACAAATGTAGTTGGAGAAATACCTTTAGAAGAGATAACTTAGATTGTAATAGTTATGAGTTGTCAGGACCCTCCTGGATAATGGGGCGTAGTTTTTAAGAACAGGATATTGTAGAAATTGTAGAAGTTGTCAGGACCTTCCTGGATAATGGGATGTAGTTTTAAGAACAGGATATAGTAGAAATTGTAGAAGTTGTCAGGACCCTCCTGGATAATAGGACATAGTTTTAAGAACAGGATATAGTAAAAATTGTAGAAGTTGTCAGGACCCTCTTGGATAATGGGATGTAGTTTTAAGAACAGGATATAGTAGAAATTGTAGAAGTTGTCAGGACCCTCCTGGATAATGGGGAGTAGTTAAAACCTTTTGATAACAACGTAGTAATACCTTTAGAAAAGATAGGGTAGATTCGTAATTGTTAGGAGCTGTCAAGACCTCCCTGGATAATAGGACTTAGTTTGCAAATTCTTATAATAGTTGGTAAAATAATTTAGTTCAACATTCATCTCTGTGCCCAGCCAACAAACTGAGGCAGAAAAATCTTCTTTGTCCATTTATTTTGTTGAAAGCAGGAGCCCACCAGAAAAAACAAAGGGAATACCTTTTTACAACAAACAGGCACCCACCTGAAGAACAGGAGACCACCTGAAGAACAAGGGAATATCTTTTCAAATTCAGCAAGCAGGAGCCCACCTGAAGAATAAGGGAATATCTTTTTCAAAGACAGCAAGCAGGAGCCCACCTAAAGAATAAGGGAATATCTTTTTCAAACGCAGCAAGCAGGAGCCCACCTGAAGAATAAAGGGAATATTTTTCAAATTCAGCAAGCAGGAGCCCATCTGAAGAATAAGGGAGTATCTTTTTTAAAGACAGCAAGCAGGAGCCCACCTGAAGAATAAGGGAATATCTTTTTCAAAGACAGCAAGCAGGAGCCCACCTGAAGAATAAGGGAATATCTTTTTCAAAGACAGCAAGCAGGAGCCCACCTGAAGAATAAAGGGAATACTCTTTAAATTCAGCAAGCAGGAGCCCACCTAAAGAATAAAGGGAATACTTTTCAAATTTAGCAAGCAGGAGCCCACCTGAAAAAACAAAGGGAATATCTTTTATAACAAGCAGGCACCCACCTGGAAAACAAGGGAAGTACAATACAAATTCTAGCTTTTAATTTTAATATCTGAAAACATGATATGCCCAGTCACCATACTGGGGCAGAAAATTTTCTTTGTTTGTCTATTTTGTCGTAAGAAGGAGCCCACCTGGATAACAAGGGAATACTTTCTCAAAGTAATCGCAAGCAGGAGCCCACCTGAAGAACAAGGGAATACGTTTTTAAAGCAATCGCAAGCAGGAGACCGCCTGAAGAACAAGGGAATACATCTTCAAGCAATCGCCAGCAGGAGCCCACCTAAAGAACAAGGGAATACCTTTTCAAATAATTGCAAGCAGGAGTCCATCTGGAAAATGGACACATATTTCAAATTGAAGTAGTCAAACAACAGGATTGTCATTGAAAGAATACAAGATACGAGTTACAGCAACACAAGAGCAAGTTGAAGACATAGATAGGTTTTTGTAACTCATAGATTATAGCTTAGGTTAACTTTTTTTATTTTACCATGGTGTAATAAGGGGGTCAGCGAGCAGTAACAGCAGCAACAGCAGTGAAATCACAGCTTTTGATAGTCCCAGCTACCAGACATTCCCGAACTACACTGAACTGATTCCTGTTTAGCCCAGGATATGTAGGCAACCTCTGAAGCAGGGTGCAGTCAAAACTTTTCAAAATGATTCACAACGGAATACTCGAACGGGCAAAAATGGCTCATATTTGCTCACTTATCTTTGCATGAAAACTCTTCGTGTTTCCGAGCAAAGAGGGACAGCTATGAGTTATTCCTATAAAATTCAAACAAAAGATTTTTTTTTTTATTTTTTCAATTTTTGTGAATTTTGTGTTAATTGTTTGCTTGTTATATGTGCATGATAAGTCATATAAAAATACAAAAAATATGCATTTGCATTTAGGAATTTAATTTCACATTTTAGTATCAAGTAGGTATTAATTCATTTTAGAACAATTTAAAGAAAATTACAAAATAATAGTCCTAGGCCTTTTTTGATAATTGTTGCATTTTGATTTTTAAATAATATTAGAAATTAATTAGGTTTTGTTTTAGTTTTACAAAATCAAAAAAAATATAAAGTACAAAATACAAAAATAAAATAAACAATAGCAATTTAATAAAAAAATGAGAAGAAAACAATTGAAATAAAGAACAAAGAAAGGCTGCCTAAATTGGGCCAATTGTAACCCATGTCATATGGCCCAAACCAATTTACCCGTCCAAGCCCAAATTAGCTCCCGACCCAGTCCAGCCCTGACTTACCCAAAACGACGTCGTTTTGACGCGTTAAATCACAGCCCTTTAATTCCTCTAATCCAACGGATGTCAGTTATTTGATGAAAATAATATAGGAAAAATACTCTAACCCTAAAAAACATATTATAATCCTCGTACAGCCTTCCCCTATTTTATTTGTAATGCCAGTCGCCGCCACAGACCACCACCCCGCAGCCCGCCGGAATTCGCTCACGGCGGCGGTGGACTCCCATTTCCGACCAAACCAACACCAAAACTCTCCTGGTCTTCCCCTCTATTCTAAACACCAACCATCACTCCCCGAATCCCCTTAGAAATCTCCAAATCCTCGAAACCCTAGCGCCGCCTTTGGGTTTTCCGGTGGCAGCGCAACCCTAGAATGCCACCAAACTCACACCCCCATACCTTCTTGACAACCCTGTTACAAATCCGCCCTCATATCCTTTGGAATCTTACCGGAGGACGTCCAGTAATCAGCTCTGCCATCAACTTGTCAAAATTCAAGATCCTATTTGATTTACTGGTTTAAGTCCAACAACTAGGTATTTTCCTCTCTTTTGCATGCTTTGTTTGTATTTCTTCTTCTCTTCTTTCTTCTCATCTCTTGTATTCCCCTTTTTGTATACTCTGTCCGTCTCGCCTATCATCTCTTTTTCTTTTTTTTTTATTTGCCTTGTTTTGTTTTTTCTTTATTATTTTTGCTTGTTTCATAAATTCCAGGATATAGCATATAATTGTTTAATAGTATGGATTTAGGGTTATTCAAAATTAAGTACTGTTTTTCGTTTCTTATGGCATGAATATTGTATGTTGGTTTTCAAGTATTGTTTCAATAAAACAGTGGATGTATGTGATTAGATGCAATTTTAAACTCGATTTCTCTATTATGTTGGTTTTTAGAATCAGATTCAAATTTAGTGCTTAATGATTAAAACAATTAGTAATAATTGGTATTAATTGGAATTGGTTATAGCTGGTAGATATTAATTAGGTTTTGGAGTCTGGTAATTCTAAGTGTAAAGTGAGGGCACTGTTGGAATTTTAAAATAGGTTAGTGGTAATTTCAGCCTAGTTTCAAGGGTATTATAGGCATTGAAAAGGGCATTTTAATCAGAATTAGTAAATAATGAAATGAAGTGAGGGTAGAATAGAAAATTCAAAGGGATAGGAACATAATAGATACAACTAGAACCTTCTAGAATGAGTTTTAGTGTAAGTTTAAATAAAAAAAGGTGTAGTAACTTGTTTAACAAGTCAGAAAAAGGGGACTAATATGAAAATACTAAAAATTGAATTTCCTTCCAATTTTAATTCTATAAATAAGCAGTAATTCTGCCTTAAATGAGAAGTTTAGAACCCTAAAAATTCTCCCCAAAAATATCTACATAATTCCAGATCTGAAATTAAGATTTCAGATCTCAATTTCTTCTTTTAGATCTGAAATTGCTTTTCAAAAATCCAAAAACAACTAAAAATCAGTAGAAAATTCCAAAAATTGAAAGGTTACTGTTTCATTGAAGTTGCAAATTCGAATTTGACATTTCAGGAGTTAATTTCTCAAATTTTAATCGCTGAAGGATTTTAGAATGTTATTTGAAAGATTTTGAGTTTTGAGAGTGTGGTTGAATCAATTTTGAGAAGTTTCAGTGGTTAAATTGCTGTGGTTTGGATATCTCAATGGAATTTCTAGTTTGTTCCTGAGTTCGTCGATTTTTGAATTATTTCTGGACTTTTACTTCATTTCTGAACTAAAGCTGATTTGAGCTTGGCTGTTTGAACTCGGAAGTAATTGCTGATCTGTTGTTGCCCTGTATTTGTTGCTGATCTCCTCTTCTTCCGCTTACATTTTTACGTTTCCAGGTACATGCCTTAAGATTTCCAAGTCTATAGATGGAGAAGAAATAAATGCTGCTCTTTGATTTACTTTTGTTTTACCTTTATGTTCAAATGAATTGTCTATTGGATATTTCATGATTTTTATATATATTAGACTGATTCTAAATGTATAATTGGACTATTTGAATTTGTATTGTACAAATTAATAGTTTATTCCTTAGCTTAGATTTACTATAACAGTACTCATGTATTTTGGTAATATGTGCTAAGTTCTAAAGATAGAAGCAATTCATTTGTCAATACGTTGAATTCAACCTTAAACAGTTTCATTGAGGAAGATAATCTTAGGACTTTGACAAGTGTAGATAAATCATTATAATTAGATAATTAAATATCATGTTACGGACTAAGTGAATTGAATAATGAGTTACTAGTTAAACTGAAATTTGACTAATGACTTTAGTTCACATTAGCATTTGCAAAATTATTTGTTTCATTTATTAAAAGAAAGTATCAGTTAATATTCCACTTTTGATTCTTAATTGAGATAAAACTAAATTTAGAGTTGCAATGCTATTAACTGCCACTGTAATGCAAAATAAAGTTGTTCTCGTTTGGTTTTTTTTGTGCTATTTTTACAGTTTTGTTCGATCATGTTAGTGACAGAAAGATTTGTAATAAAGGAATAGAAATATGATGACTACTTAAAAATGATAAGAAATAGAGGAAAAACTGGTAATGTAGTATTGGGCCAAATCACGGGCTTAGAGATTTCTGAATAACACAGTTAGACCATTGGATAAATATTAATTGGTCACATCCTGTTAAGCTTTGGGCCAAGCTAAAAGCCCAAAAACGTTCTGAAATTTAAGTGAGAATAAAAATATCCCAAGCACATTATGTATAATAAGTAATTAGGAATGTGGAAAATTAATTCATAAATATGAAATCGGATTTTGAATTAGGTAGCGGATTCAAGCTAAAAGGTTTCACTCTTTTGTTTGAATTCGAACTTGAATTCAAGATTCGAATTTATATTCATGAATTAATTGACTATTAGAGACAAAACAAAAATAGAAAACTTAGCATACTTTAGTTTGGCCTTTAATAATAAAAATGAGATGAGCCTCGCCAAAATAAATATACGAAAATGCGAGGCCCTCAATAATGTCTTACAAAAAATATTAGAAATTGGGAGGACCGTTTAGCGAATTTCACGGTCTTTCCCAACGATAATAAACATGTACTCGCTTTAGGCGCGAGTTTTAATAATATTACTTTCCTAAATACGGGTGCACATGTATGTGGCCCAAATCCAAATCTCAACGAAGTCAAAATGTGTTAAAAGTCACGGGCGTACTGATACGGCGTGGTTCGAGATATATTTTTACGACGTTGTAATTCTTATAAAATAAATAATAAATGTAATAAAAGTGGGTTATTAATATAAGGCACATAAAAATAGAACATGTATTGAAATCATATAAAAATCAAATACAATATTTGAGCGACCGTGCTAGAACCACGGAATCCGGGAATGCCTAACACCTTCTCCCGGGTTAACAGAATTCCTTATCTGGATTTCTGGTTCACGGACTGTTAACAGAGTCATATTTTTCTCGGTTCGGGATTCAACCGGTGACTTGAGACACCTTTAATCTCCCAAGTGGCGACTCTGAATAAATAATATTAAATCTCATTCCGACTGTCCTTTAATTGGAAAAACTCCTTTACGCCCTTCGCGGGGTGTATTAAACTCCTAAAAAAGGAGGTGTGACACGTATTATGCAGCATACGAGGGTGCGATTGCTTGTATGGGCATCGTAATGACCCTCGTATACCTCTTCGAGTACTGGTCTCGTTTGGTGCGACCCTAGGCACTTGGCTAGGGGTCCGCCTAACGTCCTTTTGTAGATCTCGTAGTTTATCAGGCAATACCTGGCGGCCTGTACGCGGAGCTTCTTTGCTTCTTTTTTGTCGAGTGGGAGTGTGCCATCCTGCGGATAGGATACAAACTGGTTGTGTCAGTCCCAAGTCAAATTTAAAGAAAATACCTCAGTGTTATCAATGGCTGAATGGAGGATGGTGACCACGCTTTCTCTGTCGAAGTTTTTAGTGGTTGCGGCCAATTTTTCCAGGTCATCTACTTCGACGTTCCATACCCTAGGAACTTGTTCAAAGCGGCACTCGTCGAACTCAGCCATTAATCTGTGGATCTCTAACTGATATTTTTTCCATCTCTGCTCCTTGATTTGGTAAGTCCCAGTGACCTGGTTCACTACGGGTTGGGAGTCACCGTGGAGGACGAGTCGTCGAGCCCCATATTTGATGGCTAGTTTTATACCTGCAATAACGGCCTTGTACTCGGCCTCGTTGTTAGTCATTTTGGGGCACTGCACGGACTGGCAAATTATTTCGCCCATAGGGACCTCAAGAACGAGTCCCAGTCCTGATCCCGAGGCATTAGCGGCACCGTCAATGTACAGAGTCCATAAGTAGGTGTTGGAGGGGGTTTCTAAGTTCCTCCAGTTCCACCTCTGGCAGTATTTCTGCGCTGAAATCGGCTATAAAGTCGACAAGTACTTGAGATTTAAGCGATTCTCGGGTGATACGAGATGTCGTGCTCGCTGAGCTCTATAGCCCATCTGGCGAGTCTACCCGATAATTCGGGCCTGTGTGGGACGCTTCTTAGTGGGAAGGTCGTCACTACTTTTATGGTGTGGCATTGAAAATAGGGTCGGAGCTTTCGTGAAGCTACGACCAATGCCAGGGCTAATTTTTCAAGGTGCGGATATCGTGTTTCGGCATCCACTATGGTTTTGCTAATATAGTAAATAGGAGATTCCGTACCTTCATTTTGTCGGACCAAGATTGCGCTGACGGCAACCTCAGAGACGGCCAGATATACCAGCAAGGGCTCGCCCGGGCTTGCTTTAGCTAGTAGTAATGGCAAAGATAGATACGTTTTCAATTTTCTCAAGGCTTCGACGCATTATTCGTTCCATTGTAATCCGTTTTCTTTTCTCAACACATTGAAAAATTTATGGCACCTGTCGGAGGACCATGAGATGAATCTGGATAGGGTGGCTATTCGCCCCGTCAACTTTTGTACCTATTTTTTTATGTTCAGAATCTCAGGTATTGCTTCTATCACCTTAATTTGTTCCAGGCTGACCTCGATGCCTCGTTAGGACACGAGAGATCCCAAAAATATCCCCGAGGCTATGCCGAAGGCACATTTTTGGGGGTTCATCTTCATCTCGTACCGCCTTAGGCCTCCTTCAGGTGGTTGACGTGGTCTTCTCTCTTTGCCGATTTTACCAGCATATCGTTGATATAGACCTCCATGGTCCTACCGATCTGTTCCTTGAACATTTTGGTGACCAGTCTCTGGTACGTAGCCCCTGTATTTTTTAGCCCAAAGGGCATTACCTTGTAGCAGTATGTCCCTTGGTGGGTGATGAAAGTTGTTTTATCCTGGTCTTCCTCAGCCATCATGATTTGGTTGTAGCCAGAGTAGGCATCTAAAAAGCTCAACAGTTCATGTCCCGCGGTGGCGTCAATCAACTGGTCGATATGGGGTAGTGGGAATGAATCCTTCGGACATGCCTTGTTCAGATCAGTGAAATCCACACACATTCTCCACCTCCCATTTTTCTTTTTGACCATGACGACATTGGCGACCCACTGGGGGTACTTAAATTCTTTGATGGAACCGTTGGCCAGTAATTTGTCTACCTCCTCACTAACCGCCTCATTGATAGCGGCATTGAATTTCCTTCTCATTTGTCGCACGGGCGATTGTAGTGGGTCAACGTTCAGCTTGTGGGTGGCGATATATCTCAAAATTCTCGGCATATCTGAATGGGAAAAAGCAAACAAATCTACATGGTTAGTTAGGAATTCACGGTAATTACTTGGGTTGGTGAGACCGTGCCCGATGTAGGCTTTCTTTGTGAGGTCGGTGTCATCCAACTGGATCGGGTCGAGATCTTCGACCGTTGCTTTACAGGCTTCCACGACGTCAAGGTCTTTGATGGCGTCCATTGTCGGGTTGACTTTAGTCCCCGACATGGCTGATTGCTATGCTTCTGCACTTGCCCCTTTTAGCTGTTTGGTGTGGGTGCAGTCTTGAGCTATTTTGTAGCATTCTTGTGCGGCTCACCTCGAATGTTGAATACCCCCACGGGGTGAGGAATTTGATCACTTGGTAAAAACTTGAAGGGACTGCTCGCACGGCATGTATCCATGGGCTTCCTATGATGACGTTGTAGGTCGCTTCCTGGTTCATTACGTGGAAAGTGGTTTCCAGCGTAACCCCTCCTGCTAAAACGGGTAGTAGTATTTCTCCGGATGTCTGTTCCACTGCATTGTTAAAACCAGTTAGTGTTATGCAGCGCGGTATTACCTTACCCTCGAGTCCCATTTGTACAAGGACCCTCGGGTGGATAATACAGGCGCCACTTCCATCGTCAATCATAATTCTTCTAACATCTGTATCGGTGACACGTAAAGTGATAACTAAAGCATCGTAATGAGGGAAAGACAAACCGTTGGCATCGGACTTACCGAAGGTGATACTATCTTCAAAGTCGTCATACCGTTCATGGGTGATGGTCTGTTTTAATTTGTGTGTGGTGGCGAACTTGACATGGTTGATTGCTGAGTCGTCGCTACCTCCGATGATCATGTTTATCGTGTGTGCTGAGGAGGGCGGCTTTGGCGGCCTGTGGGGTTGTTTCCGTCCGCGCACAAAGTTTATTTTTACTTTGTCACTGAGCAATTCCCTTAGGTATCCCTGATTCAGCATCCTGACCACTTCTTGCCGTAGGTCGATGCAGTCCTCGATTTTGTGCCCCCGCTCCTGATAGAACTCACATAGGACGTTTGATTTCCTTGTAGAGGGGTCTGATTTCATCTTTTGCGGCCACTGCACCTTGGTGCCCAGCTTTTCCAGTGCGTACACTATTTCTGAAGGAGACACGCAAAAGTTATGGGCAGATAATAAAGGAGGTGTACCTCTTTCGTTTCGGAGTGGGGCGACGTATCGCTGTAGGGCATCCGTATGCCTTGGTGGTGGATGGGAGGATTTGGTGTATGGCTGGTGCCAGTCTCTATTGGGGCGTGGCAGTTGTTCTCGCCGTCCTTCATTGCGTCGATCCCCTCCTCGTCTCTGAGTGTATCGTTGTTAATCGTTGGGTCGGCCCATTAAGATCTTCCTCGTCCGCTCGTACCTCAGCGCAATAGGCATTGTGAATTTCCTCCTATGTGGTAGGGGATATTTCATGAGATGGCTTAGTAGTTTCTTGGTCGCTCTCGAACCATCCCTGTTCAGTCTGTTCTGGAAGGCGGCGACTGCCATACCTTCAGATACGTTTGGTAGGCTCATCCTTACCCTGTTGAACCTGGCTAGGAAGTCCCTGAGTCCTTCCCCTGCGGTTTGCCTGACGGCGAAGATGTCGTTGACTCTTGCTTCCGCTTTCTTCGCTCCCGCATGGCCGGTGACGAACTTATCCGCCATTTCCTCGAACGTTGATATTGCCTTAGCTGGTAGCTGGGAGTACCACGTTAGGGCCCCTCCCGTCAACGTCTCACCAAATTTCTTCAGCAGCACCGATGGTACCTGCTCTTTCGACAGGTCATTACCTTTCATGGCAATGACATAGTGAATCAAATGATCTTGGGGATCTGTGGTTCCGTCGAATACCCTTAAGTAGGGTGGTATCTTGAAGGTTTTTTGGATAGAGTGAGGAGCAGCTTCTTCGGTATATGGTTGTTCGACGAACCTTCCCACGTCGCGTTTTGGCAGCAACTTGGGAGCACCAGGGATCTTGTCCACCCTCTCCTGATGCTCTTTCATTTGGTCACGAAGAGTCATGTTTTCATTCTCCATTTCTTCTATCTTCTTTAGGATGGCTGTTAGCGTACCGTCGTTGGCCTGTGTGCTTCGATGGGTCTGTTATTTGCTCGTACAGCCTCAGGTTCACCCATAGCAGCGGTGATGCTTACCGTTGGCATACACCTGACGTTACTTTGTGGTGACTTCTCAACCAAGACACTTAGAGTACTTGTTATCCATTCTTCCAATAGCTTCTTAAGCACCGAGGGCGCTTCCTTAGCCGCAGATGTGGAGGCTCCCTTTTCGTGCAAGATCGTCAGATCTTCAGATGGAGAAGGTGGGATCTCTGTACTTGGGGTGGTGCTCGGGATTGCATTCAAGATACCCTCGTCACTGGCCTCGTTGAGAGGACCAAGGAGATTGGTTGTAACATCCACTATGGCTTTCGATCTTGTGTTATTTTCGGCCATCTTTTTGTGTGGTGTAGAGAATGGTTGTTGGTTGCTCTCTAGGTGGATACTATGATTTTGATTATTGAAATCCCCACAGACGGCGCCAAATTGTTTGACTCAAAAATTATCGATCTACTTTATAAGCTTAAAAACAATCAAAAGATAAATAAGGGTATCGTAATCAAATATAATATGACCTAGAGACAAAAGAGATGAAATTATTGCAATAGACTAATAAGATGAACTTTAGAATGAGTATTTGTTAGCTTTAGAGATAGAGAGAGAGAATGAGAGAAAATAAGAGAATAGTGTTATTCAAGAATAATAATAATGATCCCCCTTTTACAATGGGAAGATCCCCTTTTTATAATAGGAGACCTTCCTCGAAATAATTATAAAAGTACAAAACGTAGTCGACGTCCTCCTATCGAGGGCGTCAGGTCTTAACCGGCATCGCCTTCGTCCTTACGTCCAAACCGTACCCTTACTTTAATAAACATATGCTTCACTGGGCGTACTCTTCGGAGTAGAGACGTTGAGGGCCAAATTTTACCCCATACAAAAGTCTTCCGCCACAATTTGCAAGGACTTTAGAAGTCAGAGCAACTGTAACTTATTTTTGGTTTAGTGGGATGTTTATCGAGAAAAAGTGAAAATCCATCATTTGGTGCGAAAATAGCAGCCAAATAATGCTTTTGGAACTGAATACAGAAGTCGGCTGGAAAATGGGCATAAGGATGATTTAATTTTTATGGACAATGGTGTTGACATAGAAAAGCCTCAGCTGAGGCTCGATTTCATTATATGAAAACGGAATCCAACGATGAAGAAGAAAAAATAGAAGGGATTGGAAAAACAAAGAGTAAAATGTTTCGGAATTAACTAGGTTAAACAATCTTAGGTCAGAAATTTTCGCTCACTTACGTGGCTCGATCTTAGCCCTTGAAGAAAATAAACAATTTTCATCTCTCGGCCATCAGATATGGAAGAAGCGACTGTATATTAAATTTGTTCTAGAAAGTCCTAAGAAATAGATTTTCTTTACAGCAATTTACTTGTACATATAGACCATGGAGTGATGAATACAATCATTGGAAAATTCTCCTATTTCATACTCGCTCCATTTCATATTATTTGAGATAGTTTAACTCAGCACGGAATTTAAAAAAAAGAGAAGAAGACTTTTGAAAGTTGTGGTCTTAAAAGGGTAAAAAATTTGTAGGGCCATATCATTTATGTGGCTATCTCATTAAGGACAAAAACGATAAAATGAAGAGTTTAAAGTTGAATTATTTTCAAATTTAGAAACATATCATTTATTTTAGAACAGACTAAAAAGGAAAGTATCTCATTTAGTATGAAACAGAATAAGTAGTACTTTTCTTACAAATGGATTGGTGATTTGATGTAATAATGATATCAAATTAGGAGGAACAGTCTCAAACAGATAACACTTTTCTTTCTTTTCTCTGTTTCTTAGGGGAAAATTTGTCGAGGACAAAGGAAAGCAAGTTTCTAAAGCACCTATGAGGAAATAATCAACAACCTCTCAATTAAAGAAGAAGCCTATTTTTTATTCTTAGCAGATTGTACAGGTCTTGATCCAAATAATTTCTTGGTTTAATGTCTTAAACATCCAATTTTAAAATAGGTCCAAACAAATTGCATTTCCCTGTTTTCTTCAGCAGCAGCGCGTGGAACTGACTGAACAAACAAGCAGTTCTACCAAAATAGGACCTCATTGTTTTTTTCTGCACAATATGACTTATTCTATACTGAAAAGAATCCTGTACAAGCAGAAAAAAGGAGTCCGATACTTGATTTTGTTACTTTCTCCTGTGAACATGTTTGACTGGACACGAAGTTTAAAAAAAAATGAAGATTTTTGAAATTTGTGATCCTAAACAAGTAAAAAAGAGACCCAGAGTATTTGTGTGGCTATAAAAGCTTCTCATTAAAGGTAGAATTGTAAGTTTAAGCTAAATTGTTACCAAATTTAAAAATTATCATTCTTTTTTAAACGGACAAAAAAAGAAATAGGTTCAAATAAATAAAAAACAGAGACAGAGGAAGTATACACTTTTGTTTCTGTCCCAAAAAGGCTGATCATAATAGGATGTCAGGAGGATTGGCTAGAAATAGCCATGTTAAATCATACTCGGGTCACATTATTTGAAGCAGAACACTAGTGCTAATAGCTAGTTGTAAGACACAACTCACCAGCTGTTCTTTTTCCTACCCTTTAAACTGCTATAGATATAGTCTCAAGAAAATTGAACATCAGGCTTAGAACTTGTAAAACTGGTTCTTGTTCTGGAAGCCTTTTTTTTTTTCTTCTTCCAATAAATTGCTCTGCCAAAGACCAGGATATGAAACTGAAATGACAGGGGGAAAACCATCAGACAGCATGGCTAACCTTATTTTTTTTCTTTTTTCCTTTTGCACGTCAAAAGACATAAAATACCATTATGTATTGGGAGCCGAGATTTCAACAGTCGAAAAGGCAAGGTCAAACGCCCTCACCATTTGCAGTTAAGTTACATACCAGTTACCTCATCTTATGTTAGGGAAATATATGACAACAGAGATTGGATAGGTGATGCTCATAAATATTTTTTTCCTCCAATGTAGCTTATTAACAGCTGATTAGTAACAAGCAAATTAAAGATGGATTGACACCACAAAACCCCTTCCGCTAATTGGTGAAGGTAACCAAAAATAGCCTGAGCAGTTCATATAAAATCAGTTCAGTGCATAGATCAGGACCAATGTATCTAAACAAGGCATAAACTATCCTGTTTCAGAAAAGCATAAGCAACTCCCAGAATGATTGCAATTGATACGTATTAATTGCACGTGCTGGTTCCAAATCCGATAACGAGTACCCCAACTATTTTTGGAACATCCTGGCGTACGCTTTTTTCTCCTTATCCCGTCTATCAGCAATCTATCAGAAGGAAAAGGAGAGAGAAGAAAATAAGTGTATGTCAAACATGCTCCTACTGCCCGAGAAATAACTAAAGTTGGTATGTGTTTAACAGCAGCTGAGTCCCATATACTAACCTTCTTTTTAGCAGCAGCAAGCTGATTTTTTATTCCTCCTGAAAATTCATGTCCAAATAAGTCAAACTATAGAAAAAATGACCTACAAATGTAATTAAGCAATTACCACTGTTTATCCCCATCCAGCTATCACTACTGTTCTCATGGAGCTAATCACGCCACCTACGGTATAATTAAATAATTCTTACAACATTAAAGCAAACACGTCCTTACATTCACCTAAGGGTATCACATCACAGTTTACCATTTTCTGATAATTATTGTTCCAATCGGTGTTACTTCCAGTTTGGTAACAAAAACATGTCCAAACCTACTAGCTCTTATCACTGTTTAAATCGAATACTCCGATGTAAGGGAAAAAACAGGTTAACATATTAACCAGAAAATGAATACAAAACAAACTATGGAAATCTCACTAACCATCGTTTGGCTCCAGCTCCAATGCTTTCATAAAACTTTCAACTGCAGCATCTATGTCATTAAGAGCCATGTGAGCCTGATTGGTCAAGTAAGACAGACGTTATTATTGAAGAGGACAGAGGAGCCATTGTAAGGAGTAACAGAAGATAGCGGTGAGTAAACATGGGTGACCAACCACTGCAGCCATAATGACATATAAAAGCTAAAAAGCAGCTACGACAATTGCAATTAAACAGCAGATACATACAACTTAACACTAACCATACCAACCTTGAACTCCCCCCCCCCCCCCCC
>MU716373.1:71818-83591 GCA_026770625.1 Nicotiana glauca
CTTTTATAACAAAATAATCTCCACAATACGCACCAGAAACCACAAGAATGACACATCCCTGCACCATCTGAAACTTTTGAGAGAAAATTTGCAACAGCTAGCTGCTTACAGTGGTACTTACAGGTTCAACCAAATAATGAACAGTGGCAAAAAAACAAGATATCCATGCCCTACCACACTACTAACCTATAGAACCATCAGTTGGAAAAATTAATCACCGGCAAATGCCAAAATAAGGTACGTTCAACTTTGTTAACCACTAACAACTCCTTTATCAAGAAAAGCAAAAACCTCTCAAGTTATATTGTAAAGCTGTTAGGTATATATATCTATTACTTCCATATTTGGGTAGTGCTTGCCTCAACACTAGTGCGAAAAGGCTTGCAATATAATTTATAAAAACCAGTCCATGACCCAAAATAACAAAAGGTTATTGGATAGCTAAGATGATCAAAGCTGCTGCAGAAACAAAAAAACCTTGATAGATACTAACCTGCCCCTGACGAAATAGAGCTTTCGCATTGTTTTCTCCGTCCCTCATTGCAAAGTCAGCATCTAGGAGTGCTCCCTTCAGATCTCCTAGTTTTAGTTTACAAGCCTGGTTATACATGACAAATATCAATCATGTGGTTTGGTTGGTTAATCGACAAACTAATATGAAGTTAGAAAGCTTGACAACTGGATTCATGAAGCAATGGTTGAACTTCAACTCAAGATATGTGATGAAATTAGAAACATGTGGTCTCAATTAAAGACAAACATGCATTAAGCAATGAAGCAATTATAAGACGTGAAAACAAAGTGGAACTAAGATAAAGAGGAAAGCGCAATTAAAAGGAATTGATACATTTATCATAATAATGGACTTTATTTTGCTCTGTCCCTCTACCATCCTGAAATGATCTTGATGTAGTAAAAATATATTACCGCCATTTGTAACAAAAATCAGAATAATGGACTTTGTTTTGCTTAGTCCCTCTACCATCCTGAAATGATCTTGATGTAGTAAAAATATACTACCGCCATTTTGTAATAAAAATCAGAGTAGGTGGGTTGTTACCAACAAGGAAAACTCTAATTATTGCCTACAATGTAACTTCAGTAGAGCAACAACTAAAAGCAGTAGAATGGGGACTCACTGAACTGTTGGTAAATATCTGTGATTTCATCTTTCTTAAATATGCGCTCCTGTCTGCAAGGAAGAAGCAGACACTACCAAAGTTACAAGTCATATGGCAACATTTTCTACAGCATATGCCTATTTCACAGCTGTCTATGCTACTACAAGCAGATATATATGTTTCAGAGCCAATCAAGTTACGTAGATTTTGCAATGCCAACCTTCATCTATCTCTTCTTTCTCCCAGCAGATATCCAAATAGCGCAAAGCTTTTCGATACTTCCTAAGAGCCATCTTGTAATCTTGTTTCTACAGGAAGAAGCTTGGCATACATTAGAAAGATAGCTAAAAGAGATAATCAGATGCCAATGAGAAAAGAAGCAAGGGTGTGCAACAGTTAATCACATGATGTTGTTGTAAAATTAATACCTTAAAATTTTCATTACCAAATGCCTTAATAGCCTCAAGGGCGGTGACCCACCAAGAGATATCATCAGTATTGTTGTCAAGATCAGCAGGCCAATCAGGATATAGATCTCCGTCTTTGAAAAAATTTGTGATACCATCATCAGCCCCCTCAGGAATTTCTCCGCAATCCGCTATACTGACATCTACCATTGGGAAATCATTATCACCAGTAGTCACATGTTCCATAGAACGAACAACCCCCATTCCTTTGATTACTTTCCCAAAAACCACATGTTTTCCATCCAGATGGGAAGTTCGAGTAGTTGTGATGAAAAACTGAGATCCGTTGGTGTTAGCCCCAGCATTAGCCATAGACAACATTCCTTTTCTTTCATGCTTCAATTCAAAATTTTCATCTTCAAATTTTAGCCCATAGATAGATTCTCCCCCAGTACCATCGCCGGCAGAAATATCACCACCTTGTACCATGAAGCTCTTAATCACACGATGAAAACGAACTCCCTGAAATGTACGTACCAACGCCTTTAGGGACCACTTAAGCCGTAAAGAAAATTCAGAATGAGAAGAGCACAATTTTTCTCCAAGGATTCAGCTAAAACAGGTTTGTAAAGTGTTAATCATAAACTAAAAGATAAGTGAAGCATTTATCTAAATCTTCCCTTTCAAAGACAAACTTCACTACCCTATACCAAGCCTCTTTGACTATATACAAGCAATCAGCGGCATATCTAAATCCAACTTGACTGTCTACTACATAGTAAATGTACTTGAAAAAGGGGATTTCTAGAGTACAAAAATCAAGACCTGAAGAACATCCGCTGTCAAAATTCAAAAACCCTACAAAAGTGATCTTCCCGAGGGAATCAAATGGATTCAATAATGTTCTTTAATTCACCAGTGCAGAGCAATTAGCAGACAGTTAATTTCCAAATCTGTGAGAAGCCAGCGATAAATAGCAATCAAATAATATTTCATCATTTTCTAGCAGGAAGTGAAAACATTCTCATCCTTCCCAGCAATGAGGCAAACATTCATAAGTTCTTCTTGAAAAGAACAACATTCTCATTCCTTTCTAGCTGAGAAGCAATAATAATAGTCAGACGAAATCTCATCCTTCTGTAGAATGGAAGCAGATATTTGTATACACGTATGCTGCAATTAAATTTGAAACCAAAAAAAAAGTTCTAATTTGTTAGTAGTGCAAGAGAACTAAAATAGTTGTATTGAGATGTACAATGGACAATATCCATATAGAACCACCAGATGCGGTCTTAGAATAAATAAAGGGCAGCCCGGTGCACTAAGCTCCCGCTATGCGCGGGGTCCGGGGAAGGGCTGGACCACAAGGGTCTATTGTACGCAGTCTTACCCTGCATTTCTGCAAGAGGTTGTTTCCACGGTCTTAGAATAAATGGCTATTAAATTTACCGAGATAGAACACCTAACTCAAAAGTACAAAAGAACTTGCAATCTGCTTGGAAGAGCAAATGTAGGGACACTAAAGTAGAGGTAGAAAGACCCAATTTTTCTACAAGAGAATTTATAGAACAGTACTAACCAATGAAAGAAAAGAAATTGAGTCATAACTTCTTAATCCATTGAGCACCTTTACAACCTTTCAGAACAATACACAAGCTTTACATAAATCACAAAAGACATTACCGCAAAATTCTGTCTTTATACCGTATATACTTCTGATAAGCAAAAAAGAAGACTGATCCAATAAAAGTCCCATGAAATAATTGCTGCTGAATTTCAAATGGTTATATATCCAATTTCATTTCCATTGGCAATCAATAACACCAAGAATGTTGAAAAGGTTCGCCGACAATTTCTTAGTCTATTCAGCAGTTTTACATCCTTTCAGATCAAGAAACAATCTTTACATAGAATATGTACTTGTTACAAGCAAAACAAGAGCGACCCAACAAAGTCCCAACAATTAAAAGTTGTTATTAGTTCAGAACTATAAAAGGGTATATTTAATTTTATATCCATTAGTGACCAAGAATCTGGAAACATGCGTGCAAAGAAAGAATAAACAATTTAAAAAAAAGGAGGAGCACCTTGTAATGGAGGGGGACACCAGTGTTAGGACCAATACCCTTTTCACCAGTGCAAAGAGCCCTAAAATTCTCAGCAGTTTTAGGTACGACATCATTGTAAAGCTCGACAACAATTCTTCCTTCGAGCTCTCCTCCTATGCTTATGTCCAAATAACACCGTGGCCTTCCCATCTTCTTCTACTACTCTTCCTTGTTTATGTCAACCTTTGTGTGTGTGTCTGTGCAAGGAAAAAGCAGTTAAGAGAGTGGAAGATGAAGAAACCCTAGTTGAGGATGGAGACTTCTAGAGTTGTTAATACTGTTTAAGTAGTGCCCGCTATATATATTTCGAACTCCTTGAAGCTGTCGACAGTATTCAAAAACGCCTCCCAACTGTCTTCCCCTTTACCCATTAAATAAACGGAGAAAAATGGAAAAATGGAGAGTGCGTGTGGTTTAAGGCTAAAGCTATCTCCTTAAGTCAAGTGTAGCATAAAAAAAAATCACATGTCACAATTAATTATTAATTAGTTTTTAAGTTAATAATTAGTTATTAATTATTATATTTCAATTTAAATATCTATAAAAACGAAAATAATAAAAAATAAAAATTACTATATATATATATATATATTGGTTACTTTATTTTAATTAATAAATATAGATATATCATAATTAGTTATAATTAAAAAATTAAAAATCAAAATATATAAAAAAAATAACTATGCCAAGTGATAGCCTAGAAAAAAACCTTATGAAATAATTAGTTAATAACAAAGAAATTATCTATTGAAAATTAACAAAGAATTTAACTACTAAAACATGGAGGAGAGTTGGTCTAGGTTAGTTTATTTTTTTATTTTATTTTTTAAAATAATTTTCTTTTTTATTTTTTGAAATAAAAAAGTATATCTATTCTATAAAATTCAAACAATATTATTGAGAAAAATAAAATAAAATTTAAAATAAAAAATAAATATTTTCAAGAGTAATAAAATATATATCTCCTATTATATTATAAAAAAATAGCAGACAAAAATATTGCTAATAATCTATCTATATATTATTAAAAGCCAAAGAAAAAGACACCACAGTAATACAAGTGGTAGCCTAGATAAAAGCCACATGACATAATTAGTTAATAATAAAAAAATTATTTATTAAAAATTAACAAAGAAATCAACTACTAAAATATCGGTGAGGATTGGGTATATCGTATTGACAAATAAAATCACAATTGAAATTTATTAAAGCAATACGGTCTAATCGTATCAAACAAGAATGATTATAATTTAATTTCTTCTTTTTAATATTAATCGCGCATCGCGCGGGTACCACTACTAGTTAAATAAAAATGTGAGTCAGAGAAAAAGTTATTCAAACCCGTTTTATTTTATCTAACGGAATTTGATTTGACACAAAAAATTTAAAAATTATTAGCTGCAACTAGAGGTGGCAAAATGGTTCAAAGAAAACAGTTAACCACTCATATATCCACTAAAAATGGGTTGGATAATGAACTATTTAAAAACGGGTCAAATATGGATAAGAACCATATTATCCATTTAGAAAACGGATAACCAATGGATAACCAATGGGTCTAACTTTTACATTTGTAAAGCCTCAAATTGAGAGTTCCTCAAGTTAGGGAAATTAAGAATTCTCCTAAAAGTGATCATATACAAGAAGTCATGGATAATATGGGTTACCCATATTATCCGTCGGTTAACCCTTTTTTATCCGTATTAAATATGGGTTGGGTTGGATAATTGATCTGTTTTTTCATTAACCGTTTTTTACCTGAACCATATCTGATCCGACCCGCCCGTTTGCCACTCCTAGCTGCAACCTATCTCATATTTGGCCGCCCACGATCACAAACTAGAAATTTGATACGATAAAGAAAAGAAAGAAATTCGGGCTAGATTCAAAGTATGTCAGTTGATTGAAAAAGAAACTCTACTTTCAAGATTCAAGATTAGGTAAGTCTTCAACTCAAATTCCAAAAGTGCTCCTCTAGTCTCGAGCTTGGTAAATAAGGTCGTGTAAAAAAAAATCTTCTAGCCTGTAAGTGATACGGGGGAGTCACTCTTGTGTTCTCTCTCTTGGGTAGGTCAACCTCGCTCTATCTTATCGGTAAGTATATATGTTATGGTATTGTTGTTGTGCCGTTTCAATAGTGTTTGTTAATTTGTAATTCTACAGCTGCTCGAATGTCTCACCGGCCTGCTTGATTGTAGGGCTATAAGTGAGTTGGGCTTTTGAAAATAGAAAGGTACAACAGCTATGAGCTAAATATTAGTAGAGCGCCCTCTCATTTCGTTGGGGCACATATTAGAAATTAAAAAAATATTTATCTAACGGAATGTGATGACAATTTTAAAGTTGTAGAAAAAAATTTAAGGGAATGAATGCGTAGTTTTTCTTCTTCTTCTTTTTTTGGTAATTAAATTATTGTATTAACCACCAAAGTAAATATTTACAAAGCAGTAGGTCTTCTTAACCTGACTTCCTTACTGGGAAAAAACCCAACTAACTCTCTATCAGACTATCTTCTAACATCTTCTATATGATTTCTATCTGATTACCTATTCAGTAATTATATTTTGTTAATAAGACACAAGTATATCCCCCAACTCTAATGTTGCACATGCATACTACTCTCCTTGAAAGAATATCCCATGTTTGTTGCTTTCTTCTCAAATATTCTTGCATTTCTTTCAATCCACAACGTGTATGTGTATTCTGCAAATATTATTTTTGAGGATTCTGGCCATTTGAGATCTACCTTTTGTCTTCTGAATTATCCAGTTTTGCCATTTCTGACCATGAAGATATTATTGGTTGAATTTGTAACCATTTCATGAGCCTGCACCTCTACCATATGAGCATTCTGCAAAGATATGCTCTCTTGTTTCCAGTATTTGATTGGAAAAATAGCATGTCTCATCCACTTGTACTTTCCATTTCTTCAACCTGTCAGCAGTGAGTAGCCTTCCATGTATTAGCAACCACATTATGAAAATTGCTTTTGGTCGAGCTTGGTTCTGGTACATTAGGCCTTTCCATGTAATCTTTGCCAACTCACCTAATAGCTTCAAGTAGACTTGCTTAATAACTGTCTTCTGACTAACTTAATTGTTGTTGATACTTTCCATATTACCTCTTCCTCCAAATATTTTCCTTATCATCCAAGAATCTTATTTTGGTGCTTCCATAGTGGCAAAGGATTGATCCTTTATATAATAACTATGGATCCATTTGATCCACAATTTGTCCTTCTTGTTTGCCAACTCCCAGCTTGCTTTTGTGATTATTGCCTTGTTCCATATTGCTAAGTTGATCAAGTTGAGTCCCCCTGTAGCTCTAGGTGCACACATTTTTTCCCATGACACCAAAGATTTTTTAGTAATTACATTTTCTCCTGACCACACATAGCTTATGCAATAAGATTCTATTGTTTTAACAACTTTAGATGGGATGATGAAGATCTGAGCCCAATAAGCTTGAATACCAAAGATAACATGTTGTACCAATTGAATTCTGCCTGCATAAGATAGTTTCTTTGTTGTCCAAGATGATATTCTAGCAACTATCTTTTCAATAAGTGGTTGCCATTGCATAACTGAAAGCTTTTTTGTATCTAGTGGTATGCCAAGATATTTGAAAGGCAATGAACCTTGGTTATAACCAAGCTTGTATTGTATCTCTTTTTGTACCTCCGGATTAACTCCTCCATAGTAAATAGAGCTTTTAGCTAGATTAGCTTTAAGCCCAGATGCTGTTGAGAATATCTGGCATCTATCATGCATCAATGCAACCGATGTAGCATCTCCTCTTGCAAAAAGCAAAAGATCATCTGCAAAACTCAAGTGAGTTATATCTAGCCTTGAGCACATAAGATGAAAGTGAAAAGTTTTTTCCAGCTTCAAATTCTTCAAGTTTCTGCTAAGGTACTCCATTGCTATAGAAAATAAGAAGTGGGACATTGGGTCCTCTTGTTTCAATCCTCTAGCTGCATCAAAAGGTCTAGTTGTTTCTCCATTAATAAGTACAGTGTAGTTTACTATTGTAACATATTCCATAACTCACCTAATGAACATAGTAGGGAAGCCCAGTTCTTCTAGCATTTGGTTCAGATATCTCAAATCCACCGCGTCATAGACCTTTTGAATATACACTTTGATAAGGCATCTTGGTGAAATGTTCTTCCTTGCATAAGCCTTGACCAACTCATGAGCAAGTATAACATTGTCTGCCACCTTTATATCTGGAATGAATCTTGTCTGTGTATCTGATATAATAGTAGCAATTACTTTCTGAATTCTGCTGGCTAGAATCTTGGCAATGAGCTTATATAAAACAGTACAACAGGCTATTGGCTTATATTCTTTGATGCTTGAGGGGTTTGGAACTTTAGGGATAGTTGTAATAGATGTACAATTGACTGCTCTATATAACTTCCATGTATAAAAGAATTCCTTTACTACTTGGCATATTTTTGAGCTTATGATAGACCAACTTTTCTTGAAGAACAAAGCATTATATCCATTTACCCCTGGTGCTTTATCATCTTCAATAGCACACAATCCTTCATAAGTTTCTTGATCAGTGACTTCAGCACATAAATTGATCTGCTGCATATGATTGAGCAATGGTCCATTCTTCATTACCTGTTTAT
This sequence comes from Nicotiana glauca, assembly GCA_026770625.1. Taxonomy (NCBI): domain Eukaryota; kingdom Viridiplantae; phylum Streptophyta; class Magnoliopsida; order Solanales; family Solanaceae; genus Nicotiana; species Nicotiana glauca. The sequence goes on from MU716373.1 coordinate 80,094, forward strand.
TTACTGCAGGTAATTGACTTACAGCTGAGCCCATCAAGGATTTGTAAAAATTAATGATCTATGTTTGTATCTACTGCTGATCAGTTATTTTATCTCCAAAACCATTAACTAACTCTGTGATGACTTTTCTTTGTCTTCTTTCCTTCATAATTGCTGAAAAGTACTTAGAATTTGCATCTCCTAACCTTATCCATTTTTTCCCGAGCTTTTTATTGGAGAATGTTTTCTTCTATTAATGATTATTTTTCCAGCTTCTCTAAGGTTTGTTTTTCCTCAGTAGCCAGATCATCTGAATAACAAGTTGACATTTGAGCTTGAATTCCCTGTAGTTGGTCTCTTGTTAGTTCCAGTCTTTCTTTGATACTCTTAAATTCTGAGTTGTTAAGCTGCTTCAGTAAAGGCCTTAAAATCTTCAGATTCTGCCAAACATTCTTCATAGGATCAGAATTATAGTACTCTTCCATGTCTCTTCTATCAGTGTCATGAATTTTGGATGATCAGCCAATACATTAAAGAATCTAAAAGGAATCTTGCCACCTGGTTCTAATCTTCTTATTGTTATAACCAATGGAGCATGATCTGATATGAATGGTAGCTTGTAATCAACCTCTATGTGCCCATAAGTTTGCATCCATTCATCATATGGCTTTATCAATCTTGCTATATAATCTATCTACCCCTTGTTGTTTATTTGACCAAGTATAGAAACCCCCCTTCCAAGATAGCTCATTCAAGCTTAATATCTACATACATTCTGAGAGGTCTTGTATTTCATTCTTTGTAAGTGGCTTACCATAAATCATGTCTTGTATTATTAAAACAGAGTTGAAGTCTCCCCATATGATCCATGGCATATTGCTCTGTGGTGCTAAGTCTTTCAATTGTTGCCATAATGGTTTCCTGTTCTCATTGGTATTGAATCCATAAACCACTGTTATGAAGTAATTTATTAGATTTTGTCTGCCAGCAACTGTACAATGTATTTTTTGAGCAGATTTTTCTAAGATTGTAATATCATAAAAAATTAAAAAGATTTTAAAAAGCAGTATTTCTTAAATACACAAAAATAAAAAAGATTGTCATACAAAATAAATAAATGTATTTTAAGGTTTTTTTTATCTTCATATATACTATTTGAAAATTTATTACCCTCCCTACTCAAGTTTTAATTTAATTACATAAGCATGTACAATTTACCAATTATATACATTTTAGGAATTAAATGAGTATCCCTTTATATTAGGAACTAGGGACCTTTTCGCGTTTCGCGCGGTGGTAAAAATCACAACAATCTATAATTAGTTTATATAAAAGAAGAAAATTACAAATTTTAACTACAATATTGATAAAATCTCAATATAAATTTTTAGGAAAATTTTTCATATATTTTTTGCATGGGGAAGGTTAACAGAGAAAAAACGGAAATAAATTTTTATTTCTCTTTGCTTTTTTATTTTTATTTTCCTTCAATTGATCCTCTCTTACTTTCTCATTTCATTTCTTAATCCCTCTCATTTCTCAATCAATCTAAAAAGCCTGTATTATCGACTGCAACTGCCGCTTTATCCCATATTTTTTTTTTCTTTTTTTTTCTTTTTCTCCCTCTGTTACTTACTTTATTAATTACCTTTTTTTTTTCTCTTTAAAATTTTTTTCTCGCTTCTTGATGCTTATAATTTTTTATTGTTTCCTCTTCATTTCCTTTAAAATATACAATTAAATTTCCTTTTATGCCAATATTTTAGTCACTTGTCATATAAATAGAGAAAGATAACACTCTAGAAGAGAGAGAACTTTCAAAGTGGAGAATACTTGGGAAAAAAAAGAAGAGAAAACCTTATTGTTACATAGTAATTTACATATAAAAAATCAGCAAAAATGTTTAAGATAAAAATTATTTTACATAATCAATTCCGAAAGAAGGATGAACAATAATTTCATGAGAATTTTAAGAGTAATAGAAAAGTTTTGTTTTCCTGGGAGCAATGCCATTTGACAACCATGAAATAAAGTTTTCATAGTTTTGTTTATATTTAACGATAAATTCTTGAGAAATTATAATAGCCACAAGGCCTTTGTGGGAAAAAAAGACCTAGAAATAAAAGTTAAAAAAAAAAAGAAGAAAGCATATGAAAACCAATAGAAAAAATAGAGTCAAGAAACTCAACCAAAGAGATAAAAAGGAAGAAAATAGTTGTTTAACTCCTATACTACAACTCTTTGTTATCCTCATTTCCTATACATTTTTATTGTACTTACGACTTTACATTCCCTTCTCTATTTCAGTTTCAATAATACATAAACCATAGAAAGGGAGGAAAAATGAACCAAGTATAGAGATAAAAAAAGCAAAAAGCAAATAAAAAATAACTATTTAGTTTTACAGAAGTGTCAAACTTATGAACTTGACTCTCGTGATAGCATAATGTCAAGTGCTACAGGCTGGTTCTTTTTGCAATTTCACTCATTTGATAGAGGTAGGTTAAGAATATGATGGGAGAATATTGTGCTGCAATAATGGAGTGATTACATTATCATTTATAGCAACCTATATATTCGTTAGAGTGGTGTCTTCATATTTCAAATAATAATTTTTTCCTGGTACCACAAACTTATTCTTCAACCAACAAAATATTGTATTTGAAAAACCAAAAAAGAGAGTAAGAAAAAATTGCATAACTATAATTAGCATTCTTTAAATTAACTTAGCAGATAACATGCAATGTACAAAGAAAGAAAAAAATAAATAGTATACTTAATAGATAAAAAGTAAAAAGGCAAAAATAAAAGAGAAATAAAACTCCCTGACATGTTAGTTGAGAGTGAGAGTCTTGTTCACATTTTATGGATTATGGTCAGACTCGAAATTTGTGAGGGTTACACAAAACAATGGAGGTATGAGATTATTATATAGAGAAGGTGAAGATATGAAATTTAGTCATAAGGGAGGTGAAGAGCTTATTTTAAAAAAAAAAAGGCAAATAGATATGAAGGTTTTCTTTTGTAACTCTTGAGCCATAATAAGATGTAATAAATAAGATAATTAATTTAGAATAAAAGAAATTGAATGAAAATTATTTAGGACTTTTTGTGTCATATCCGTCAGCTTGTTTTTAAAAAAGAAAAAGGCAAATAGCTATGAAGGTTTTTTTTAACTCTTGAGACATAATGAGATGTAATAAATAGGATAATTAATGTTGAATTGTAAAAGAAATTGAAGGAAAATGATTTTATGGACCCTTGTGCCATATCCGTAAAATGATGATAATGGTCTTTAAGGTTTATAATATTAATTAGAGTGTATTAATTTTAAAGAGTTCATGAAAGGAATGAGGATTTTTTTACCCAAAAAACCCAAAAAAATGAGAAAAAAGAGAAATGACAATCCTAATCTTAGAGAGGTGCCATATCATCTTTCATATTCCCAACTTTATATATATATATATATATATATATATATATATATATATATATATATATATATATATATATATATAT
>MU716375.1:11305-26906 GCA_026770625.1 Nicotiana glauca
TTAGAATTTCTGGTTCGCAGACTTCATTTGGAAAGTCGAAATTTCCTCGATTTGGGATTTAAATAAATCGGTGACTGGGGACACCATAATTTATTCCAAGTGGCGACTCTGAAATACATAAATAATCCCATTTCGAATATTGTCACTTTAAATGGAAAAACTCCCCTCGCTTACATTTACCCTCTGGGGTAGGATGCGCGCCAAAAGGAGGTATGACACTCTCCATATGAGTTGGGTCTGTTTTAATTATTGGAGTAAATAATCTGGCATTACATATGTATGTTGCATGAGTAGTTCTTTTCCCATCAAAATTGCTATTCAAGATGCATGACATATATGTGCAGTGTGTTTAAAAAATTATACTAAAAGGTTATATACAATTGACTGAAAATAATAGTATACTCTCTATCTGAGTTAGTTCTATTTATTTTTGTATTGTATAATTCTTGCATTATATAATATACTTTGCATGAATGATTCTTTTCCCATCGAAATTTATTATTCGAGATGCATGTATTTATATAAATATTGAATGCAATCTGAATTTTAGTATTCAGTGTTTTGACTTATTATGATTTATTTAATATTTTTATCTCAAATCCACAATGACTTTATGTAATTTGTCGTATTACTTGTTAAAATTTTCTTTTAGTGATAAAACATTAATTTAAAGGATGCCATATATGTACCTTTTGTTAGAAGGAATTTAATTCCGATTTCTGGGCAAAATAAGAGATGAATATTAGTTTTATTTTTCGAATAACTCTTGAGTTATTGAGCTTGATAAACATTTTATCTCTTGTGGTACATGAATGCATGACCTTGTTATTGTATATTAATGTCTCTCCTGAACAGAACAATAATAGTCTACCTCATAAGAGAATATGTTCTTCAAAATTGAGTAAAACTTATCTGCACTTTTGTCTAAGTCATATTAATCTAGATAGGATTTCAAGTTGGTCAAGGATGGACCTTAAGGTTCATTGAAAGTAGAGACACTACCAACTTGTAGATTCTGTTTGGAAGGAAATTTGACTAAAGGTTGTTTCCCTTCATAAGGAAATAAAGCTAGTGATAAGCTAGAATGAATTCCTTCTGATTTATATGGTTAAATGAACATACTGGTGAGAGATAGTTTTGAGTATTTTTGTGCCGTTCATGAATGATTACTCAAAATATTAATATATTTATTTGATGCACTGTAAATCTTAATGAATTAAGTAAATCAAGATTTTAAGACTTGAAACGGAGAAGCACCAAGGAAATATATTAAGTTACGCAATTTGATTGTAGTAGCGAGCACCTCTCTAAAGAGTTCTTTTCTACGCGTTCTGCCGCGGTCCTACCACGGTTACGCCAGGACCGCGGCCAGAGTGGCCTTCAGAATCTGCAGTAGTGTTCTGAAGGCCAATTACTTATCAGAATAAGGGATTACATCTCAATTGACTACACCGTAAACTCCATAATAGAGTGGTGTGGTAGAAAGAAGAAATAAGTCTCTTTTGGACATGGATAGATTAATGACGTGCTATTCAGTTTGCCTTATTTGTTTTTGGAATATTTCCTAGAAACTGCAAATTACATTCTGAATTTAGTTCCTTCTAAGTTAGTACCTGGGACATCTATAGAACAATGGATTGAATGTAAGCACAGTTCGTGACATGTTCAGATATAGGATTGTCCTGCATATGTGCTGAAAGGGAAAGCGATATGTAAGTTGGAACTAAGAATGGATAGGTGCATGTTTATTGAACATCCAAGAAAATGAATGGAGTTTTATTTCATTGTCCTAAAGAAAATAATGCAAATTGACGTTCAAGAACATTAAAACCCACAAGTCGGAATTGACGTTCCATTGCATTTGAGTAGTGGGAGAACGTTAATAGATATTATATGCCTTCATCGAGTGGAAGTGATGTTTGAACAGTAAACACTATAGTAAGAAGTCACTAATATTTCAATGCCGTAAGGTAATGAAAGTAATATTAGTAGTACTTCGTCGTAGTGGGAGAATGCTAAAGAAAATCATAGTTCACTCTTAGGATAGTTTCAGTAACAGGATCCCTGAAGAGTTTAATACCAAACTAGATGGTTATGACAAAGCACTACTGGACAAATATAGCATCAGAAACAACTTGGCAAGATTTTTTAACAAAACCTTATTTGGTGAAGATGTTTAATAGTCATGTAAAAGAATGCGTGAGAAAGTTGTAGATGCATGGTTATGAGTCTAAGTGGGAGATTATTGAGGCATATACTATTAACCATGAGTTTAGATATAGTATATTCTGACAATTGTCATGGTTAAAAGTCTAATTGGGAGATTGTTGGGATATATACTATTAACCATGTGTTTGGTTTAGATATAGTATTTATTATGAAATAATTATTTATTCAGTTTTAATAAAGTTTTAAATAGATCATATACTAGTCTGTGTCCTTTGCTTATATAGTAGATGATTTAGTGTATAGTGTTTAGCTTATACACGGAAGATTAAATCATCGGTTCTTATAAGTATAAAGTTTGAGTTCACAATCTAATGATGGAATTGGACAAACCATTAGGAATGATTGTAGCACAAGATTAAATATAATTTATCTTGATTATGGGAATTGTTTAATTCCAACTTCTTGTGCTAGTACATTTTGTATGTATTGAACGGACCAGGTAGAGATAAGTATTTTATACTGACTTAATAAAATAAACTCTCTAGCCATTAAATGTACTTATACTCTTAATCTTGATATAATTATTATTAGCTGTGTATATTATTATTGTTTTGATTTATTAAAAGGAGAGATTCTTTCGTGGGTCAATACGCCTGGTAAATTGGATAATAATAATGTACATTGACGAAGTAATAGTTAGTTGATGGAATCCATGTCTCAGTTTAGAGATTGATGATGCACCTTTATGAAAGCTTATAAGTTTTCATGTGTAAACCCGGCCGGTAGATTTTGTATCCGACACACGAAATAAGGTAAGCGAAAGTCTAAAGGAAATAATCAATAAATTAAATCGTTAGTAATTTAATTTAATTGATTAGTATGTGAATCTTAACTTGGGGAGTTAAATAAGATTTAACGGATAAATTTCGAAATTGGATAAGGAGTGCAATTACGAATTTTTAGTGGAATAATTTATAATTAATTATAGTAGATATTAATTTCGAAAATTAGAAATTAATTCCATAATTGGAGCCTTGTTAATTAAATTCTGTGGTCCCTACTGTGCCTAAATAATAGGAAATAAAGGAATCCTTTTTCCAGTGGAAAAGAAAATCCAACAGGTTTTGGGAAAGGGTCATAACCCTTAAAACTTGTGCTATAAATACATAAGATTTTCTACCTAGAGGTGAGAGCACATGGTGGCTGAAATTTTCAGCCAAGTTTTCCTAGAAATTTCGCTCACACGAAACTGCTATTTTCGATATTATTTGGGTAACATAGTAGAAGACTGTGGAACGTTCGAGGATCACGATTGTGCGATTGATGGAGGCTCACGTGAAAAACGAGTTTTGTTCACGCTTTAAGAGGTAACCCGTGAAACCCCGCATACACTTAGTTGCCTAGATTACATGTTTTTTTGATATTGGGATTGCTTCAACTGCATATAATAATCCATCATGAAAAACAGATCGCACTACGGAGTGTTCATAATTTTAATTCCTTAATGGGCAATGTCACTAGAGAACTGCTTATGACAACTATTCATGGTCAAAAAGAAAAAAACTTTAATTTAGAGGAAGCTTCAGCTAGTGAGAGAAAAAGAAGAGAAGGGAAAGATAACCAAGGACCCTTTAAATCAACTGCGCCATTATATTTTTCCAACATGTAATTTGCAATAATAAACAAGGATCCTTATAATGAGGCTACGGTGAAAAAGGTATTGAAAGAAGTTGCAATGTCGAGAATGGAACTAGTGCCTAGACAAGTGAGACTTGCTCAGTTGGTAAGCACTTTCACCTACGACCGTTAGGTCCTGGGTTCGAGTCACGCTGGAGGGGAAGTGTGGAAACACTGTAGATCCTCCTAATTTGGGAGGGAAAAAAAAAAAAAGAACTAGTGCCTACACTTGAGCTAATTTAGCTTGTTACTAGAAGTAACCCCTGCAACTTAGGCTGAGTTCTTGCGGTATAGTTAATAATTGTTACATACAAGATCATATTTGGGTGTTGCTACTTTAAAATAAGCATGATACAAAATGACACAGTTAAATACAATTGACCCAAAAACTCAATTGCACTGAAAACTGCCTGCAGTTATGATCGTTCTCGTGGGGATTTTGTACCTTCTGAAACACGAGAGGCGTGTTTTGTCCTAACACTGCCTGGTAGTGAAGATTCAGATTTATGTCGAGATTTAGACACCTTTCTCCTATCTCCAAATGGACGACCAGACGTATACTTAGAAGGGAGCTGTTCTAAAGCGCTCAACACGAATGACATATCTGGTCTGCCCCTTGCTTCAGGATTTACACAATGTAATGCAAGAGTGGCTGCTATCGTTGCTGCTTTTCGAGGATATTGCCCTTCTAACTTGGTGTCCATAATCCTGAACAACTTTTTCTTGTCATGCAAATACGGAGTTGCCCATTCGATCAGGTTTTGCTCTGCACCAGTCTTCTTTTTATCCATTACACGACGACCAGTAAGCAGCTCGAGTAAAACAACCCCAAAGCTATAAACATCACATTTGGCTGTTAGTTTACCTGCTAACGAGAAAAAGATGTGGTCAAACTAGCAGCCGATAATATTCACATTTTTTATACACTTTGAGTTTCTGAAGCCATAGAGATAGGACAAGCCAGAATTTGACCTAAACGATGATATGCTTTCATAGAGGTGAATGATTGGATGAAAGAAACAAAACCATATTGGCAAGTTTTAGTATCATATGATCAGAAGTGCAATCAGGAATCTAATAAATAAAGCAATACCACATGAAGAAATCTTGACTTGATTGAAAATAAATAAACCTGTAGTAAGATATTCAGGAGCAGTATATCCTTGAGTACCCATTACTTGAGTAGATACATGAGAATGATCACCAGTTGGACCAGATTTTGCCAAGCCAAAATCTGAAAGTTTTGCATTAAAATCCTACATGAAGAATATATGAAATTCAATTATGAAGTACTCATCTACCCGCCAATCAAATTAAACATGTTGGCCTCACATAAACCCACAAATTTAATTATTTTTTTGAGATTAAAGGCAACCAAATGATCAGAGAAATTTGGTTTAAAAAAAAAGTAATTCTTGAGCATACCGGGTCTAAAAGGATGTTAGAAGCTTTAAAATCACGATAGATAACTTGTGGTTCCGCGTCATGCAAAAAAGAAAGTCCTCGAGCAGCACCTATAGCAACTTTAATCCTTGTTGCCCATGGAAGAACTGATGCACTCTCTGCAAATCAGACAATTTCAGGTCAATAGACTTGAATCTACAATGAAATGTCATGGTGTTTTTATTTCATCCATAAAATGTCAAGTATCACAAAAGGCTAAAAAGGGTGGCAAGCTAAACCTGGATTCCATTGCCCGTCACAATGCAATAATTCAACAAATTTGGATGGATTAGAATTAAAGTAAAGTGGATTAACCTAGCCTAGCCAGTAATTGCATGCAGTACAAATTAAAAAGATAGTTGTATCTCAAGAGCTGCTTGCAAAGTATACATAATAACTGAATAGTCATGTCTAGAGTAATATCCTATTCCTATCTCTCTTAATTACTCTGCACTCTAATTTATAAAACTTAGCTGTAGTTTAATATCTTTTTCCAGGGAACTCCATCATTGATTGTGGTTTGTATAGAAGCACGAATAGTTCGCGTAAAGAATGCATATCCCGCGATGAATCCGTCACGTTTATCATTTCCATCATCATATTTGGACCTGAACTCATCTGCTTCTCCTTCCACAATGGGGAATTTAAGGTCGAATGTCTTAAGGACGGGCTTGAAGCCTTCATTTGTGGTATGCCTGAATTCGGTAAAAGGAGTAGGGGATACTTCAAGTAGAAGAACAGATGGCCCGTAATAGAGTGGAAGAGGATTTTCTTTGAAGAGCAAGTCTTCTAAGGAGGACTCGGTCTCTTTGTAAAGATAAGTATTGTTATGGTATGCATGGATTTGGTAAAACAGTTGGTATATATGGTTGAGGTCTGCTTTCGTAGCGAGACATACTCTAGTATAGATCTTCTCAGTGATCGTAACGTTATTTTCCGGTGTGGAGTTGGTTGTTTCAGATATAGTTGGTGCCATGGTGTTAATCAGGTAGAGATTCTGTAATCCAATGACAGAACTCCGCATACTCAGTAGATTATCCCATCAAGATTAGATCTACCAAAAATGATTTTGCATCTGATCTATCCATTGTCTTGATGATCCAACACTGGTGAAAGATAAAATGCCTGGGGAACTACTTGAGATGATTGATATTGAGAACCCTTGAAGATTTAACAACCACAACTTGCCAATTCTAGAGTTTGTGAATATATAGGACAACAGAAAAAAGTTGTAATATCTATGAGGCCGAGGAATGCAAAACATTTTGAAGATAAAAAGAAATGCTTATGTATGAAGAAACCAAGATGAGCTTAGCTTATTTATACAAGCAAATTAAGTGTACGCAGATGAATGAATTTCGAATCACTTCATTCACATGGACCCTAAAGTAGTTGAAAGAAAATATGAATTAATAACTCACTTCGAAACAAATGATTCTCCAAGCTCCCTCTTGGCATAAATTCATATACTAATAGCCGGTTTTCACCTTCCAAGCAGAATCCAATGAGCTTGACCAAGTTTGGATGACGAAGTTGCCCAAGATAATTTACTTCTGACTATTTGAAGAAAACGATCAACATATATAATGAGGTGGCAGGAATAGAAAAACAAATGAGTTAGCAAACAACGTAACGTAACTCACCAGCCACTCCTTATGGCCCTGCAAACCTCGAGGCTTGAGCTTCTTTACTGCAACTCCCAGTCCTGATCCAGGTCTTGAAGCAGTTAGTGTTTCCTCGCATAGCCATCCCTTATAAACATAACCAAATCCTCCTTCACCAAGAAGGCAATCGCGATGGAAATTGTTGGTGGCCTTTGCAAGTTCAGACAGCAAAAGCGCTCTTAAATAAGGAGATGATAGTATTTCACTCTCAGACCTTGGACTTGGTACAATCCCTGTTCTCTTTTTCCTAGTAGAATTCTTGTCTGGAACAGGCAAAGGGTGACTGGCATGTTCTGTGGCTCCTGTATAATACGCATAATCTGATTAAAACAAGTATATTTGGAAACATGTCAGTGTGGGAGAGGTTTGCATCTTATTTGGTAAAACATGAACAAAGTATGCAATTACAATTACAACAACAACGACCCAGTATAATCCATCTAGAGGGGGTCTGAGGAGGGTAGTGTGTATGCAGACCTTAGTCCTACCTCGAGGAGTAGAGAGACTATTTCCGAAAGACCCTCGGCTCAAGAAGACGAAAAGAGGCAATATCAGTACCACCAACATATAACATAAGGAAAAATAACAATATGATAAAAACCAGAAAATAGGTGTAAAGCAAAAGCGATAGCTAGTAACTAACTCAGCACTATGAAAAACGAAAGAGTAGTAAGGCACATCTGTCACAGACAAAAACCCTACCATACTAGCCTCACAAAGGTACAAACTAAGGAAAGACTGATTATCTCTCCCCAATACTTCTTAGGCCACACTCTACCTCTTCTCGTGTCCTCCAAAGCTAGCCGCTTACAATTCCTTACCGGAGCATCTGGGCTTCTCTTCTGTACGTGTCCGAACCATGTGAGCGTCGCTTCCCGCATCTTGTTATCAATGGGAGCCATACCCACCTTCTCCCGAATATCATCATTCCTAATCTTATCCATCCTAGTATGCCTGCACATCCACCTCAACATCCTCATCTCTGCTACTTTCATTTTCATGATATGTGAGTTCTTAACAGGCCAACACTCACCCAAATACATCATGGCCGGTCTAACCACCGCTTTATAAAACTTATCTTTGAGTATCAGTGGCACTCTCTAGTCACACAGGACTCCAGATGCTAACCTCCACTTCATCTATCCCACTCCAATACGGTATCTAACATCATCGTCGATCTCCCCTCCCCGGATAACTGACCCAAGGTACTTAAAACTGCCTCTAATTGGGATGACTTGTGATTCAAGCCTCACATCCACGTCCACTTCTCTCGACTCAGTGCTGAACTTACACTTCATGTATTCCGTCTTCGTCCTGCTCAGTTGCAATTACAATTACTGGAGACATAATAACTCATATTTTCCGGATACAAAAAAACTAGTAATGATTATCCTTACTCCCTCAAATCTTGCATAACAAAATATCGATACTTTACATAATGCACAAAACAAACAAGCAGTTATGCAAATGTGTAAAGGTTGACGTCTTTGGCAAATTCAGTGTGTTGCTTCATCATTCTTGAACAGTAAATACAACAATTAAGAGGAGAAGAGGAGAAGAAAGTAGGCAAATATCCCTCATTGCTCGTAAACTATCTTACAATAAAAGGAGTAATAAAGTAGAATGTCCTTGTATTCGACCCTTGTGTTTCAAACTCACCCCAAAAGTCAAAAGCCGCTATCATAAAGTGTCTTTTTAAACCCTGCAGTAAATAATAGCAATATTGCTCGTCATCCCTAGCATTCTCTTAGGCTATTGCATATGCTTTGAAGCAAAACTATAGATACGATGGAACATAATCACATTTCTGAGTGGCTGTATATTAAAGTGGTATATACCACAATTTGTTAGGAAATACAAAGAGAAAAGTCATAATCATAAACCGTCTTGAAACGAACTAAAATATACACAGGTATTGGGATTTGCCAATACCAATTATTGATGGAAGCCCAAGCTGACCCGAGCCGACCACCATTTTACAAAAGAAAATATTGGAATTGCATGTTATCAGGAATGAAGAATAATACCACTGGTTCCTATAGAGTTGGCAAACGTTAAAATTCCACATTTAGGGACTCCTGCGACTTTCTCACGCCTTTGAACGCAACAGGTGAACCAGTTGCCCATACCCATAAAATTTTAATCAAAATGTAGACAAAATTGGCTCTTTGTCCTCCATATCTACTGTAGGGGCACAAGGTAAAGATGAAGAACAAGAAGAGCATTGAAACACCCCAAAATCTGAATTGTTTTAATAATGAGAGGTTAGATGAAATAGACAAACCTGTGGTACAGGAACCATCTGTCATAATATTCAATCAATTATGTCCCAGTTACTGTTAATTTACTATGTTAATCCTTTGTATTTATTCTGACTTAATTCATTTATAAGCTACTCCTATATACTAACGTAATATTAAATCATCTATGTTTCAAGTTCAAATTATATGGAGAGTTTGGTCATAAATGAAGTTAGAATGGCAATATTTGTGTGCACGAGGAAAATTGTGCACTCTGTTCAGCCATTGGTTGTGCGATATTAACGCGAAGGGTCAAAGATGACTTGGATTGCATATCTGTTTGTTAGTTTAGTCTAGAAGCAGCTTGAATGTTTTTATACTGTTTGATAGATGCTAAAATCATGGAAAATGATTGTTATTGAGACATAACATAACATAACATAAACACATAAATTATTATTTCCTTTTTTTGTTAAATATTTTCTCTTTTTATCCAATAGGCATAAAATAAGATGTTGAAATTGGAACGCCCAATTTTGCTTCCGACTCACAATTCTAAGCATGAGCTAAATGATCGATGAAGAATAGAGAAGAAAGACGGAAGAGGAAGCTTCGATGGAAACAATGTTCCGACAAATAGCAAAATACAAAAGACCAAACCCTTGGTCTCTAAAAGATTGGAGCAATCAAATGAGACACGTGGCACAACCAATCAGGACAGTTTGATAAAAATCAATGCTAGCTGCACAATCACAAAGAAGACAGGTGGGAAAACCTCTGTCTTTGGATCAAGTACTGGTGGAGAATCACACTCGTTGGATCAGCCCAGCAGACTACAAAAACCAACGGATAAATTTGATAAAATTGTACAAATGGTACAAGATGCGTGGCTATAATTCATGGTTTAGCACATTATATGCCTTGCATTTTACTTGCTTTAATGATAAATTATACTTTATTTGCGTGTAATGGAATCTATTTTATATGTAGGTGAATTGAAGATGAAAGTAGAGCAAAAAAGATACCTAAACGTTGAAAGTGTGCTCGAGAACAGTGAAAAGGAGAGATCTGGCGAGGCCAGGCGAAGGCGAAGGCGAGCTTAACCAGGTTTTAGCCTGGCGAGGCCAGCCAAAGGCCAGGCTGAAGCTGGCGTTAAGCTAGCTCTGCAAGGCAAAGGCCAGACTGAGGCTAGCGTTGCAAGGATAAGGCCAGGCTTAAGCTGACGTTAGGCTGGCGACGACAGGCCTAGGGCGAGGTCCAGTCCGAGTTTTAAAGACTTAATTCGTTTTTCGGCTTGACTAGGATTTGACCTACACGTTTAGGTCTTGTCCTAAACATATAAATAGACCTAAAACGCCACTTTGAAGGACTTTTGCAACCGAAGGCAAGGATGGCTCGTGGAACACTATTTGGGAGTTAGAATCATCAATTTCTACATCCCTTTATCCTTACTTTATAATTTAATTATGCAAATTACTTTGGATATTGTTACTATGAGTATGAGTAGCTAAACTCTTAATCTAGGTTTTTGATGGAACCTGTTGGAGGATAATTTTCTCCCTACGTTATTATAGATTTGTCATAGTATTCTCTCTATTTGTTCAACTATATGATTATTGATGTTGATTGAAGGGCCATCAATTAACTGCTCATATTTAGTATTTATTACTTAGGAGAGAGTGCATATTTAGGTAGTTATTGAACAACATCACTCCTAACGTATATGAGGGAGCAATATGAAGGGTTTAAAGGTGGGATTAGGGATAACAAAATCTTGGTGCGATCTAAGTGAGCTATACTTAAGGCTAGCTAGTGTAATTCGGGAGAATATATTTAGTATATTATTGTAATTACTCGGGAGAGAGTTACGACAGTCAGAGTGCTCATGATCGATAGAGAAGACTTAGGCAAATTTATAGAAAACATAGCGGAAAGGATTCCGACAATAGGGCAAATCAAAACATCAAATCATTCCAATTCTTGTCTATAACCCGTTCGTAGTTAGTACTTAATTATTGCATTTTTACGTAATACTTGTTGATACCCAATTTTCTCTATATATTTTAAAGATGCAAAATACCTTCAAAATAGCACATATATGCATATATAAGTATGTACAAGGTTTTTATTATTTTTTCATAATTTTAAGAATTTTAAATTGATTTATTTTTCTCCCTTTTATCCATAAAATTCCCAATAATTATTTTGATAATTCACCTATTGGATTTCTATATTTATGCCAAAATATGGCTAAGGTAATTTTTACATGTTTTTATAATTACATTTAGTATTTTTAAAGCTAATTTGTACATAATTATAATATTAGCCCTTTTCAGATTTAATTATGTTTTATGTGCATAAAATTGAATCTTGTATTTTAAAATTTCTAGTTATGTATTATAAATCATTTTAGCATTTTAAAATTATTTTT
The DNA here is from genome assembly GCA_026770625.1 of Nicotiana glauca. Lineage (NCBI taxonomy): Eukaryota > Viridiplantae > Streptophyta > Magnoliopsida > Solanales > Solanaceae > Nicotiana > Nicotiana glauca. Next base: position 22,930 of record MU716375.1, read on the forward strand.
TCAAAACTTATCTACTATTTTTTTATAAATTAAATGAAAAAAATGGCTATTTAACTTATAGCCAAAATTGGCTTTCAATTCTAGCCTAAATCAAACAGAACCCCAACCCAATTAAAAAACCCACCGGACCCAAGCCCAAATCCAAGCCATACCCGACTTACCTACCCCGTTTAATCTTGACCGTTGATCATTCAGATCAACGGTCCACATTCCCCCTTCCTAAATTAAACCCTAAAGACTAACCCCCCATTTCTCATTTCCCCTCTCATTCTCTCTCAACCGGTCTTTCATCTCTCTCGCTCTCAGGCTCTCTCTAGAACCTTCCCCTCTCCCCCCTCTCCGATGAACCTCATCCACCTTTTCCGGTCATCTCCTTGCCTGAATCCATGGTGGCCTCGCCACCTACCATCCTTATGGCTCCCTCCTGAACATGTGTCATCGTTTTGAGGCCTTCAAGTGAACCAGAGGCGGTTCACTAGCCTCCCATGGTTTCTCATGCCATTTTCCAGCCATCTATGGTCGTTTAAGTAATATCTATGACCTTTCCGGCTAAAATGGTAACATTTCAAGGTTTTCTCGCCTTCTCTGGGTTCTCGGAAACCCTAACTTTAAATTGTCACACTTCCTTTTTCACTACACCCGTAAGGGCGTAAAGGAGTTTTTTCAATTAAAGGACGATCAGAACGAGATTTATTATTTAGATTTCAGAGTCGCCACTTGGGAGATTAATGGTGTCCCAAGTCACCGGTTGAATCCCGAACCGAGGAAACATATGACTCTGTTAACAGTCCGTGAACCAGAAATCCGAGTAAGGAATTTTGCTAACCCGGGAGAAGGTGTTAGGCATTTTCGGGTTCCGTGGTTCTAGCACGGTCGTTCAACTGTCATATTTGATTTTATCTGATTCTAAAACATGTTTTAACTTATGTGCCCTTTTAATTTTGAACCGTTTTTATTATTATTTATTTTTAACAAGAATTGCAACATCGTGAAAACGCGTCTCAAACCATGTCACATCAATGCACCCGTGGTTGTTGACACATTTTGACTCCGTTGAGATTTGGATTTGGGTCACATAAATGTGTACCCGAGTTTAGGAATGTAATATTATTAAAAGTGCGCCTAAAGAGACTAACGCGTTATTATTTGGAGAAGGCCGTGAAATTCGCTAAACGGCCCATCTCGAATTCTACGTATTCTTATTATAGCCATTTATTGAGGGCCCCGCAATTTATGTATTTTGCTTGGCGAGGCTCGTCTCAATTATTATTTAAGGGCAGACTTAAGAGCAACTAGGATTTTCTATTTTTATTTGTCTCTAATAATAAAGAAATGTTCTAATTATTTCCAATTGATAAAAGGCCAAAACCCTCATGACCCACCTTCAAACAATTTAAACCAAGCTATGAAGTAAATAAATGGAGTATGCTAAGCATTTTATTTTAAAACACGAAAGGGCCAACATCTTGGGCCTGCTATTGAGGAAATCAGGCCCAAGTATCATATTCAGCAGCTTAAGATCAAGGCTCAAGGATCGAGCCTGGGCAAAAGCGTGAACTCACGCTTGGACTCATTTTCAAGCAGCCCATTCGATTCAGTACAAATTCCTGGTTTTGCAATTATGTTATACCTTAACCTCAAATTATAAAATTTACATTCTTCATCTATTTATTTGTCTTGCTTATTTTTGCTAATGAATATTAAAAGAAGACCCGATTTGAAGCTAGCTTGGAGTTAATTCAGATTAATGTCATCCTACTAACATTTTCGTAATTCCTGATCTAAAGTAGAAGGGACTGTTTGAATTAGCACTAAGACATGAAATAACTTTTATTAATGCTGAAATTTGAAACTACATCACACTACACTATACACTACTCATACAACACACATTAAACTAGCTAGAGGGTTCATATATTCAGGGAGTAAGCTGTATTAAAGAAAAAGTCCATTGTGAATTTGCACAGTCCGAATTGGCAGAAACTATCTTACTTAACAGTCTAAACACAAACAGACTCAATACAATTCTAACTGACTAAAATTAACATACACACATCCACATTGTCTACAACCATAGCATGTAAGTGAGCATAGATCGAGAACTTGACTTCATTTCACTTCAAATTTGGAGTTACACCAGAATGAGTTCAAATAGTGTACCTAGAATTTGAAATTAAGAAGAATCAGAAGAAGTCAGGAGCAATCAGTAATCGATCACAAACAGCCCAGAAACAAGATCAGGCATTCCAGAAATTTTAAACCAAACAAAGCTAACAAATCCACTCCAACACAGCATCAAATCAACCCAGAAATGATGCACAAACAACCAGCAGAACACCCAAACCAGGTCCGAACCACCAATTTCAACTCGAAATCACCCAAAATAGCTCAAAACTGAGCTTAAACACTTCTGAAACTTCACTGATGCGAAACTCAACCAAAGACCCACTTAATTTGACTCAAATTTATTCGAAATGGATATTTTAGCTTCAACTACTAGAGTTTGAGCTGAAAATGCAAAATCAACTAACTCAAACTAGAAATTAGCTAAGAGATTGAATGGAACAGTAACTATTTTTGTTTTTTTATTAGATTTTTCTATTGTTTTTGGTTTTTGGAGTTTGAATTTTAAAATCTAGATCTGAAAATGAGCAGACGCCTTTGGGGGAGTTTTTGATGGCTGAAAAAACTTTTTTGTGCTAAGGCATGGGAATGCCCTTTTATAGGCAAAGATGAGGGCAGCCCGCCAATTTTCTGTTTTCATTTTTAGTCCCTAGTTTATTTCAGTTAGTCCCTCACTTATTGACTTGTTACCCAAGTAAGCCTACTAACTTCCCTGAAATGACAACTAAATACCTATTCTAGAAGGTTCTAGTATTAGCACAACATTCTATCCTATAATCAACTACCCAAAACACCCCTGAAAAACCCCTGCAATTACCCTTGATTTAATCCCAACACTATCAATCTAGTATAGTTATATCCAAACAATTCACTAAGCTCTAAGAGTGAACTTCAACTTGCAAAAATGGAATCCTAATTACCATTATCCAACTTATCGACTAAACATCATTAATAACCAGAAATAAGTACCAAGCTATACTAATCCAACTAATAACAAATGGAAAATCTAGGGAACAAAAAAAAACCTACAATGGCATCAATCGACTAAAATGAACAATCAATCTTAAAATACTGCATAAATTAAACACATTTAAAGTCCAAGCGAGCAACTTAATTAACTAACTCAGGTTCCACTCGATGGGTGAAGCAAAAGAATTATGAAAAAAAGTACGAAAATAAAAACAAAAGGAATCGATTAAGCAAGATAGGCAGGCAACAAAACAAGAACAAAACAAAGAAAATAAAGAAAAAGAAAAACTCACTGACAACTCTTGGATTTACAACTCGACCAATTCCGGTGGTATTTGAACGTTGCTGATTATGAAATCTTCATGAGGGAGGCTTAATGACCATGTAATATCAATTTGGGGTTATTTGGTGAAGCTAGGATTGTGGCCGAGTTTTGGATTTGAAATTCGAGAGGCTCGGCCACGATTTGAGGAGTATTATTTACAGATTGGTGATGAGGAAGTGGAGGAGATTTGGTGGTGTAAATTTGGACTAGTTTGGACGGTGTTGCCGCCGTGGACGGCGTAGACGGTGACTACAAATTCGATTATTCGAGGGCTTATGGTAGGACTCAAGAGGAGATGAGGGCAGATTCCGGAAGAGGGTGTCGAGGCGGTATTGGGGTGTGAATTTGAGAGCCATCGGAGATGGTGGCATTTTCTCCGGTGGCATTACAGGAGAGGAGGGTGCGTACGAGGATGATGGAGTTTGGTCTAGGGTTTGCTAAGATTTTGGACAATTTTATGTAAAATGAAACTTAATTGTGGACCGTTGGATTGAAGGAGATCGATGGCCAAGATTGATGCGCCCTGAAACGACGTAGTTTTGACCATGGGGGGGGGGGG
>MU716375.1:27901-42298 GCA_026770625.1 Nicotiana glauca
ATTGAAGGAGATTGATGGCCAAGATTGATGCGTCCTGAAACGACGTAGTTTTGACTATGGGGAGGCAGGCCGGGTTAATGGGATTGGGCCTGGGATTTTGGTCCGGTTTTAGGGTGCTGGTTGACTAGGAGGGGATTTTTGGTTTGGGCCAGCCCAATATTTGGGAATTTTTATCAAAGACTCAACTTCTCTTAATTTGTTTTCTTTTGGTTTTCTTTTTTATTTCTTTTATTTATTTTGTTTTTATTTTGTTTTTTTATATATTTTTTTCTGATTTTATTAAAATGCTAAAAAAAATAAATAAAAAAAACCAATTAACACTAAAAACTAGATTTCCTAATTCCCTATCCATTAATTTCTAATAAAATGCAAACTAAGACATATTTAAACTAAAAATGCAAAAGGGGCCATTTTTATTATTTTCCTTGTATTTTGTTTTTAAAAACAAATTATCCCCTAATTAATCCTAAAATATGAAATTAAATCCTAAATGCAAATGTCAAATATATTTTTGTATTTTTCATATAAATTAAAATGCACAAATAAAAATGCAAACAATTAACAGAGAATGACACAAAATTCACAAAATTATAAAATAATGAAAAAGATCGTTTTGTTTGAATTTTTGGAAATAATTCATATATAGGGCAAAAATCACGTGCTCATAGCTGCCCTTCTTTGCTCGAAAACATGAAAGGTTTTCGGGCAAAGATAAGTGAGCAAATACGAGCGATTTTTGCCCATTTGAATATTCCGTGTGAAGCGTTTTTGAATAGTTTGACCGCACCCTGCTTCAGAGGTTGACTACATATCCTGGGCTAAACAGGAATCAGGTCAGTGTAGTTCGAGAAGGTTTGGTAGCTGGGACTAGCAGGAGCTGTGATTTCATTGCTGTTACTGCTGCTACTGCTCGCTGACCTCCTTATTACACCGTGTCAAAATAAAAGAAGTTAGCCTAAGCTATGATCTATGAATTACAAAAAGGTCCTATCTACGTCTTCAAACTTGCTCTTGTGTGGCCTTAAACTTGTATTTTTTCACTGGACTTCTTGTGTTGTTGCCTTGCATTATGATCGGGGAATGTTTTGCCCTTCCTCCGAGTGATGCTTGACTGCTACCATTTGAAATATGTGCTTCTATTCTCCAGGCGGGCTCCTGGTTGCTGATGCTTGAAAATTATTCCCTTGTTCTCCAGGCGGGCTCCTGACTGCAACAAAATAGACAAACAAAGAAAATTTCTGTCCCTGTTTGGTGACTGGGCACATCATGTTATGCAATATCAAAATTAAAAGCTAAGATTTGGATTGTGCTTCCCTTATTTTCCAGGTGGGCGCCTGACTGCTGAAGCTTGAAAAGTATTCCCTTGTGGGCGCCTGCTTGCAATGATTTGAAAAGTATTCCCTTGTTCTCCAGGTGGGCGTCTGACTGCTGAACTTGAAATGTATTCCCTTGTTCTCCAGGTGGGCACCTGCTTGCAATTCTTTGAAAAGTATTCCCTTGTTCTCCAGGTGGGCGCCTGCTTGCAATGCTTTGAAAAGTATTCCCTTGTTCTCCAGGTGGGCGCCTGACTTCAACAAAATAATAAACAAAGAAGATTTTCTGCCCCAGTTTGATGACTGGGCGCGTCATATTACCAAATATTACTAAAAATTTGAAAGCTAAAACTTGGATTGTACTTCACTTGTTCTCCAGGTGGGTGCCTGATTGCTGAAACTTGAAATGTATTCCCTTGTTCTCCAGGTGGGCGCCTGACTGCTGAACTTCTACAGTATTCCCTTATTCTCCAGGTGGGCGCCTGATGTCAACAAAAATAGACAAAACAAAGAAAATTTTCTGCCCCAGTTTGGTGGCTGTTTTGGTGCTTACTCTTTCTCCTACGGAGGGTTTCTCCGAAACAAACGAAATTTTCTACCCCTGTTTCAATCAAAGAAAGATTTATTAATATAAAATGGTGGTTAGTTGCTGGCATTCTTGCTGGGGTATGTCCTAGCTGCTTGGGCTTTACTCCGACTTGCTTCCCTGGACTTGCCTTGAACCTCCTCGACTTCCTGACTGAATTTCAACCCCTGACTTTGATGACCCCAAGTGTTTTATCCCGTATTGCTGTTTTTGTGTTTCTGACCCCTCTATCTGAAACTTTGCTTCTTCCCCATAACTATCTGATTAACCCACCGATGGAACTTCTAATGGTCCTTTATGTCTTACTTTTCTTTGATATGTTCTAGTCCCGCTGTGCCATACAACTGGGAAGCTGGTAGTTAGCCTTGACATCCTTCTTTGTTTTTGTCAGAACTGACACTGAAACATCTTATAGATAGACTCCAAGATAATGAAATGCAATGTCCTTGAAGGTTAAGGATAGAAAGACTCCGAAACGGATGATTTGTAATGAAGAGAAGAGGATGGGACTTATCTGAATGGAACGGCTGGTACCATTGATCGTGCCATGCATTTGGATTAACCAGCCTAGTCTGTCCAACCAATCAGCTTCCAATTGCCACATTTTCTATTCCAGCCTTTCATGACCTGTCTTTCACCAAAACCCAACCCTGCTTGGCTTGCCATGTTTCGAGCAGCCGTTAACCACAGACTTGTTTCATTTGCCCATCTGAAAACTCACCTTCGCCTTTCGATTTTCGTAAGGGTTTTCACCGATAAGACTCTCTCATTTTTGATTCTCAAAACTCACTTCGCCTTACGGTGCCCATGAGGGTTTTCACCAATAAGACTCTCTCATTTTTATTTCTCTCAACTCATTTCGCCTCATGATGCCCGCGAGGGTTTTCACCAATGAGACTTTCTCATTTTCATCATTTGTCCTTTTGGTACCAAAATGTTGCCCCTGACACGAATCATTTTACTTGCTAGCATTAGCACTTCTTGAAGATTGATCGGAAGGCCTTTCTTTGGACCGTAATGCAGGCTTTTGGATGGGGCATAGAAAGAAGGGTATAGAGGCTCAAAATAAATCAACATGGGTTTAACATTACAACTTTCGGAATCAGCCTCTCTTACAACAATCACAACTTATGCCCCAATTTCTTTCTTGGGGATCTTTGGACTTCTGTTTGGTGTGACTGAACCCCAGAGAGAGGCTGCCTGCGTACCCTTTTGGGATCAAGTGAAATGTAGTTCAAGTCATAAAATTACATCGTTGTTGCGGTCTTTCCTTTCTTCCACTTTCCCTTTTCTGTCTTTTCATTTCTTTTCTTTTCCTTTTCTTTTCTATTTCTTCTTTTTTTTTCTTTTCTCTTTTTTTTTCTTTTTCTGCTTTTTTTTCCTTCTTTTATTTTTTTCTTTTCTTTCTTTTCTTTTCTTTTCTTTCCTTTTTATTTTTCTCTTCTTTTGGCCTATTCTTCCTGTTTCTCCGCTGATCTTCCTCACTCGTGCTTCTGCGTTTCGATATTGATTCCGAAAGAGGGGTACGAAAGAAAATAAAATAAAGCTCTAAAAGGGGTAACAAAGGATAAAGTATTTGGATAGCTGAACAAAATAACTTCGTCATTTCAATCTAAAAAATATGCCAAATACAATTAAGTACAATTAGACAAAGAAATCATACATAGTATCGCTTGACTGCATCATAGTTGATAGCCATTTCTACACATTTCCCTTCCATATATGTCAGATATAATGCACCATTGGACAATACTCGGGTTACAACAAATGGCCCCTGCCAGTTGGGGGCGAACTTTACTTTTGCCTCAGCCCAATGAGGTAAGATACGCCTCAACCCCAATTGCCCTACTTCAAACTTCCGCAGACGCACTTTCTTGTTATATGCTCTCGCCATTCTCTGTTGGTACAACTGTCCGTGACATACTGCTGCCAATCTCTTTTCATCAATCAAGTTCAGTTGTTCCAAGCGAGCCTTGACCCATTCAACATTGTCAATTTTCGCCTTGGTAATAATCCGAAGGGATGGTATTTCAACCTCTGCGGGTATAGCTTCCGTACCGTATACTAATGAATAAGGAGTCGCCCCTACTAAAGTGCTAACAGTAGTGCGATAGCCTAACAAGGCAAACGGTAACTTCTCATGCCATTGCCTGGACCCTTCCACCATTTTTCGAAGTATCTTCTTGATGTTCTTGTTAGCTACATCGACCGCTCCATTCGCCTTAGGACGATATGGGGTGGAATTGCGGTGCGTGATCTTAAACTGCTGACATGTCTCCGCCATCAGATGGCTGTTGAAATTGGCACCATTGTTTGTGATAGTTACCTTTGGGATTCCGAATCGACAAATGATATTCGAATGCACAAAATCAACCACTGCCTTCTTGGTCACCAATTTGAAAGTTTTTGCCTCGACCCACTTAGTGAATTAATCAATGGCTACCAGAATAAACCTGTGCCCATTTGACGTTGCTGGCTCGATCGGCCCAATGACATCCATTCCCCAAGCAATGAAGGGCCATGGTGCCGACATTGTATGCAATTCAGATGGTGGAGAGTGAATCAAATCTCCATGTACCTGGCATTGATGACACTTGCGCACGAAACTGATACAATCCCGTTCCATAGTAAGCCAATAATATCCTGCTCGAAGAATCTTCTTGGACAATACATATCTACTCATATGAGGTCCACAAACTCCCGCATGTACCTCGGTCATGATAGCTGTGGCCTGTTTTAGCATCCATGCATCTTAATAAACCAAGATTTGGAGTTCTTTTGTACAACACTCCTCCACTGAAGAAAAATCCGCTTTCCAAGCGTCTAATGGCTCTCTTTTGATCCCCTCTGGCCTGTGCCGGATATACCCCCATCCTGAGGTATTCTTTGATATCATGAAACCACGGCTCACCATCAAGCTCTTCTTCTACCATGTTACAATAGGCATGCTGATCTCGGACCTGAATCTGCAACGGGTCCACATAAGTCTTATCTGGATGATGCAAAATCGATGCCAAAGTGGCCCAAAGCGTCAGTAACTTCATTATGAATCCTTGGAATATGTCTGAAGTCTATCGATTGAAACCGTTGACAAAGTTCATGCAAACACTTCCAGTACGGTATGAGCTTTAAGTCTCGTGTCTCCCATTCTCCCTGAATCTGATGCACCAGAAGATTCGAGTCGCCCATGACCAAGATCTCCTGGACACCCATGTCTATAGCCAACCTCAAACCCAAGATGCATGCCTCGTATTCAGCCATGTTATTGGTGCAGTAGAAGCGAAGTTGAGCTGTAACAGGGTAGTGCTTCCCTGTCTCAGAAATAAGTACCGCTCCTATCCTGACGCCTTTGGTATTGGAAACCCCATCAATGAACAACTTCCACCCTGGCTTAATAAGTACCGCTCCTATCCCGACGCCTTTGGTATTGGCAGCCCCATCAAAGAACAACTTCCAACCTGGCTTTTCGACTTGTTCTAATTCCTCGACGTGCATTGTCTCCTCATCAGGGAAATATGTCTTCAAAGGTTCATACTCATCATCAATTGGGTTCTCGGCTAGATGATCAGCCACCGCTTGTGCTTTCATCGCATTACGGGTCACGTAGACAATATCAAATTCCGTGAGCAACATTTGCCACTTCGCGAGCCTCCCTGTGGGCATGGGCTTCTGAAAAATATACTTCAATGGGTCCAATCGCGAGATAAGATAGGTGGTATATGATGACAAGTAATGTTTCAATTTCTGCGGCACCCAGGTTAAAGCACAACATGTCTTCTCAAGCTGAGTATACTTTACCTCATAAGATGTGAACTTCTTCTGAGGTAATAAATCGCCTGCTCCTTCTTTCCTGTGACATCATGCTACCCCAGTACACAGTCAAAAGAGTTATCCAAAACCGTGAGATAGAGGATCAAGGGTCTTCCCGGCTCTAGCGAAACCAACACAGGTGGATTGGCCAAATACTCCTTAATCTTGTCAAATGCTACCTGACATTCATCCGTCCATCTGACCGCAACATCTTTCTTTATCAGCTTAAAAATAGGCTCGCAAGTTGTTGTAAGCTGGGCGATAAACCTGCTGATATAATCCAACCTGCCAAGCAAACTCATCATATCTTTCTTGCTTTTTGGCGGTGGTAACTCCTGAATGGCTTTGATCTTGGACGGGTCTAACTCAATACCGCGCGACTTACCACGAACCCCAACAACTTCCCCGACGGAACTCCAAATACACACTTTGTTGGATTAAGTTTGAGGTTGTACATGCGGAGCCTCTGGAAAAACTTCCTTAGGTCTTTAACATGGTCACATTGCTTCCTTGACTTTATGATCACGTCGTCTACATAGACCTCAATTTCCCGATGTATCATGTCATGGAACATGGTGGTCATTGCCCTCATATATGTTGCCCCTGCGTTCTTCAACCCAAATGGCATGACCCTATAAAAATACGTCCCCCAAGGCATGATGAATGCCGTTTTTTCCGCATCTTCCTCATCCATCAAAATCTAGTGATAGCCCGCATAACAATCCACGAAGGAACCAATCTTATGTTTGGCACAATTGTCAATCAATATATGGATGTTTGGCAGTGGGAAGTTGTCTTTTGGTCTCGCCTTATTGAGATCACGGTAATCAACGCACACTCTGGTCTTTCCATCCTTCTTTGGTACATGCACAACATTAGCTAACCAGGTTGGATACCGGGTGACCCGGATGACCTTTGCAGTAAACTGCTTGGTGACCTCTTCTTTTATTTTCACACTGATATCTATTTTAAATTTCCTCAACTTCTGCTTGACAGGAGGGCATGCCGGGTCGATGAGCAATTTGTGGACCACCAAATCGGTGCTTAAACCCGGCATATCATCATATGACCACGCAAAAACATCTTTGTATTCAAGAAATGCTTTGATTATCTCTTCTCTGAGCGGAGCTTCCAAACGGACACTTATTTTTATTTCCCGAACATTCTCCTGATCCCCTAAATTGATTGCCTCTGTGTCGTCCAGATTAGGTTTGGGTTTTTCTTCAAATTGGCTTAATTCTTTACTGATTTCTTCAAAGGCTTCCTCATCATCATATTCTACCTCGTCATCATAGTCAATTTCTTGTATTATTATTTCGGAGTTAGATTGGTAATTAAGACTAGGCCGGAGACTCTTCATGCATGACACGTCAGTGAAACCAGCATAAAAGAGATTGGACAAGAAAGAAAAGAAAGACAAAATAAAGTCTATTAGGACTGAAAAAGGAAGGAAGTTGCATTTCATTAAAATTATAAGATAACAAGGTTTAACTCATCCTAACGGACGGAGCATAGCATCTGAATTACAACCTTGGAAATAATCCAGATTAAACTGAAAGGAAAATCAAAACTGACTACCACGACTCCCTCCGGGTAAGAAGAGGAGTAGCTTCCCAATTATTAAGCTTCGCATGGGCCCCACGAACTGCACATCAACTTTACTTGGACCTTCGCCTGCCTCTACCACATTCACATCGTCAAATAACTTTTCAAACCTCTCAATCAGCTCCTTATCGGGTTCTATCACCACAGAATTAAGCATTGCCATTGCTGGGCGCCTCTTAGTACCAGGCCGGACAAAGGAACCGGAAAGGTGAGGAATGGGTTTTGGAAGGGTCCATGCTCTCTTTTTCATCCTTTTAGCTCGCCCTATGTCAGCAGTAGTGGGTTTGAAGCCTAACCCAAAAGTATCCAGGTTTCCAGGAAGAGATACCGGTTGTATGATGCCCTGTAACGAAGCACCCAAGCCCTTTCCAGGTAAGAATCCATTCTTTATCATTTCTAAAGCCACCATGACAGATGCAGTAGCTACTCTGGGCCTAGGAATACAATCTCCTTCCGGAATTTTGGCAACTGATACTGTGTCCACGAATTGGTAAACCCATGGACCTTTGTCATCCTCAACTTCATCGAAAGGTATAATGGTATTACACGAACTGTCTTCCCCATGCACCACAATTTCCTGCCGGTCCCATTCAAATTTGACCATCTGATGCAAGGTAGAGGGCACTGCTTTTGCGGCATGAATCCAAGGCCGGCCCAACAAAAGATTGTAAGAAACAGCCATGTCGAGCACCTGGAACTCCATAGTAAATTCAACCGGTCCTATTGTCATCTCCAACACAATATCCCCGACTGTGTCCTTTCCTCCTCCATCAAATCCCTGCACGCAAATGCTATTCTTGTGGATCCTCTCACTGTCCACTCTTAACTTTTCCAAGGTGGATAGAGGATAAATGTTTGCACTGGACCCGTTGTCGATTAGCACCCGGGTGACCACTAAATCTTCATATTTCACCATGAGGTAGAGCGCTCTATTATGCTCAGTGCCCTCCAAAGGCAGCTCATCATCAGAAAATATAACCCTGTTGACCTCGAAATTTTTTTTGCTATTTTCTCCAGATGATTTATAGAGATCTTATCCAGAACATGGGCTTCATTCAGAATCTTCATCAACGCCCGGCGATGCTCGTCCGAATGAATCAATAGAGACAGTAATGAAATCTGCACCAGGGTCTTCCTCAACTGTTCTACAATGGAATAATCTTGCGCCTTTATCTTCTTTAAGAATTCTTCAGCTTCTTCTTCGGTTACAACCCTTTTTACTGGTGCGGGATTGTCTTTGGCTACTTTAACCTGTCTCAGCTCTTCAGGGGCAAAGCATCTCCCTGAACGAGTCAGCCCATGGGTTTCACAAACCTCTTCTTTAACTTCCTTCCCTTTGTACGTCATAGTCACTCGGCCGTAATTCCATGGGACGGTATTTTCACTAACTATTGGCAACTGAGTTACTGGCTTAATGATAACCGACTTCGTGTGAGCCCCTTTCACAATTACAACGGGCTTGACAACTGCTCCTGGTACCATCACTTTGACTGGCTTTTGTTTTACTACATCACTGTTCAATGGCTCCTTCTTTATCACCTCCTTGATCAATTCTCTCCCCCTAGTTGGTTTCTCGTGTGACCTGGCTTCACTGGCCTTGATCATCATCACAGTTTGTGACGGCTTCTTATATTCCCCTTTTTGTACTAACTCAATCATATGAGTCTCATGATGGGTTGGCAACGGATTCTGAGTGATGTTAGACATTTCTGGAGCCTGCACCTCAATTCGGTGGGTATTAATGAGCTCTTGGATGGCCGTTTTCAAATGCCAGCACTTCTCTGTATCATGCCCCGGGGCACCCGAACAATACTCGTAACTTACCGAATGGTCCAGGTTCCTTGGGGGAGGATTTGGTAGTTTGTGTTCAATCGAATTTAACATGCCTAATTGTCTCAATCTGTGGTATAAGCTGGTGTAAGATTCTCCCAATAGAGTGAAAGTTTTCTTCTTTTGAAGCCTGTCATTTTTAGAAACAGGGTTGGGTCAAAAACTGGGTCCAGTGGGGTTTTTGTAGGCTCTCGGAGGTGGGTATGTGTTTTGAGTATGGTAGGTATTTTGTGGGGTGGGTGCACGCTAGGGTGTTTGAGGTTGAGGGCATGTTTGGGCGTGGTGAACAGAGAAATGGGGGACGGGAGGTGGATAGTAGTATTGTGGTGGGCCATATGGGGTATGTGGGTAGGTTTGGGGGTAGGGGCGGGGGCGTGGTTGGTGATAATATGGTGATGGACCCCTGGACCATGCTCTCGATTCCACTACTATAACATCTTCTTTTTTCTTCTTTCCCAATACCCCTCCAGTGCCGCTCTGGATGGCCTGGGTAGTTGTTTTAATCACCGAATAGCTCATAATTTTGTTAGTCTTGAGACCCTCTTCCACCATACTTCCCATTTTCGCTACCTCATTAAAAGTTTTCCCAACTACCGACACCAGATGACCATAATAAGTAGGCTCCAAAGCCTGCAAAAAATAATTGACCATCTCGCCTTCCTTCATTGGAGGATCAACTCTTGTGGCCTGTTCTCTCCACCGAAAACCGTACTCTCTGAAGCTTTCCCCTGGCTTCTTCTCAATTTTGGTCAATGACAGCCGGTCCAAGACGATCTCTAGATTATATTGAAAGTGGCCTGCGAATTCTTGGGCCAAATCATCCCAGGTGTACCATCGAGCATGATCTTGCCGCGTGTACCATTCCAAAGCGGCACCACTGAGACTTTGACTAAAGTATGCCATTAATAACTCATCCTTTCCCTCAGCGCCTCTTATCTTACTACAAAATCCCCGCAGATGGGCTACTGGGTCACCATGTCCGTCGTACAGATCAAACTTGGTTAATTTGAATCCCGCAGGCAGCTGGATGCCAGGAAACAAGCACAAGTCCTTGTAGGCCACACTGACTTGTCCTCCTAGACCTTGCATATTTCTGAACGATTGCTCTAAGCTTTTCACCTTTCGTATCATCTCCTCTTGCTCAGGGTTTTTGGGAGGCTTCTCTTCTTCAGCTGAGATATCAAGACGGGGAGTGTAAGGATATGGTTCTGGAGGTTTGAAGGTAGGTTTAGGTGGATAATAGTAGGCTTCTTGGGTTTGGAACAGGGGTTCACTAGAAGATCTCTGTAATATGGGGGGTGGAGGAGCCACAAACACGGGAGTGGTTGGAGGTAAAGGGCATAGGATTTGTTTGGATGGCGGGGTTGGTGGTGTTTGGGAAGTAGTTACGTAGTATTGCTGGTAGGTAGGGTAGGCCGAAGAGGAATTAACTGTAAGAGGATCTTGTGGCTGAGCTAACGGTGGGATATAGGCAGGGTTGGCAGGATAAGCTGGTAGTGGGTGTCCCTTTGCCCAAGCCTGGTACATTTCGGTCATCTGTTGCTTCAATTTATACATCTCCTCTTTCATGGCGTTGACATCCACAACTTCTTCCTCCCTAGACGGGTCAACGATGCTCGCTTCTAACTCTTGGTTGACCATTTTTGATTTATCTTTAGAACGGGTGTGGCATGGGTGGGTTGCTAGAATGCCAGTCAACTGAACCACTTGCCTGAGCTCATCATCAACAACAACGTTGTTAGCGGTTAGGGCATTAACAAATAGATAACCGCACGTTGCACCTAGGCAGTTAACGGTTTCTATTATGCATTTGCTCGACCGCTTGCGCCATCCCGGCTTTATTTATTCTCGACTGTGACGTCTTTCTTTTATTCTTGGCTTTGTTTCTTTGCTTTTGTTTTGCCATTGTCTCTTTGTTATGGATTTTCTTCTCTTTTGTTTCGCTTTTTATCTCTCGTGTTTTCTTTTATTTTTCTGCTCTTCTTTTCTTTTTGGCTCTTTGTTCACTGTATTTTCTCTTTTTATACGGCTATGGTCGGATCCTATGGAGATTGCCTACGCATCGTGACCATGCCTGAATCAGATCAAATGCAATAAATGCAAAATAGAAACAACAATGTTTTTTCTGGAATTTTCAATTTTACTAATAGTAGCATTTCAATTACAAGGACTCAAGACTGACGCATTAAGGCAACTAACAGACTCTAAATGACAAAATGGGCTACAAACTCCATCAACAATTATTCCACTTGAAAGTGTAGACTGACTTGAAAAGAAAATACAGACTCAAATAACTGACAAACTCTATTGAAAGAAAATATAGACTCTAATGACAATCATGAATACATTAAAGCTCCTGGTGCTGGCGGGACATCGTTCGGTCTCGCCGCGGGCCTATATGCAAGTTCCCCTTGGAGTCTGTCCAGGTCGCTCATTATCTATTTCACAAATATCATCACTGAGGCAAAGAAGGTAGTCTGAGTCATGTTCTTGCACATTTGGCATTTCCTGGTGATGTAATGAGCAATAGCTAGGATTCTTTCTCTGATTATGCCCTTTTCTTGAAGCAGCCGCCCTATCTGTTCGGCCTTGGCCTCCAAAGTTTGCTGATTTTGCTCCTGGAGTTGTTGCAGGTCCATTTCTAATTGTGCTAAAGCTGTATAGAAGTTCTCCCTTTCAACCTTGAACTCTTTCGCTTATTTAATCATTTTGTTTTCCGCGGTAATGACCTTTTTCCTCAATCCGGCGACCTCATTATCATGTTCTTCTCTCAACTGCTGAATCATGCGGGCTCGTTCTTCTGTGTTTTTAGCCAACTATTTTCGAACCCCGGCTAGTTCCCTTTCTGCTTTGTTGAGGTCGAAACTGTAGTCATTTACTTTTTGCCTTAAATCTTCTATAAGCTTTGCATCTTTGGCACTCCTAACAGGGTTTTCAGCCGCTATCTTCATTTTTTGGATTTGGGCTCGTAAGGCTTTATTTTCTTTAGCCAATTTCCTTTTCTCACCCTCATCGGCTGCAACTTGCACACTGTTTTCAAACCTAAGGTCTTGGACCCACTTTTCCAGCTCTCCTATTTTTGCCCTGTACTCATTTTCTTTGGCTAACCAAGCCCACTGCTCTTGCGATGATTTAGCAAACTCCTGGAGGTGAGGCCTTTTGGCCGGCCTCCCGAATGCAACGTCCCTTCTGTACCAAGCCTGATAATCAGGTGAAACTTCTCCTTTGGCTCGATCCCGGACAAAACTATTCGCCGCCAAATATTGACATTCGCTCCAGACCTGGCGAACCTTTGCTTCAGGAAATTGGCCGTCGGGGCCAATCTCATCCACTTGCAAACTAAGATCATCGTCTTTGGGCACTATCTTGCATCTCCCAAGTTGTCTCAGCACCCGGTACGGGGCGTAAGACTGAATGCTTCTAAGACCCATCAAGAGGAAATGCGGCCTTGCTGCTGGCATATATATGATTTCATCAACGGGCAACCATCCAAATGTCCATTCTATTTGACTAGCAGTAAGGGACCGAAAGTATGTCGTCCAACCCGTGAATCCTTCCGGTAGATTGACCCCTTTAATCCTCGTGTAAAACTCTTCTATGCATGTTTTTTCTGGCGACCCGTAGCTCAAAAACTGAGGACGATGGCACAGATGCTCGGTCATCCACATTTGTAATAGTAGACTGCATCCCTCAAAGAAGTCTTCCCTGGCCTTACAGGCTGTAAGAGCACGGAAGATGTCGGCTAATATCATAGGTTCCAAGGTGCTTTTGGCTTGAGTCATTAAAGTGCTGACGACCCCCGCGATTTTTATGTCGATATTACCATCCTTCCTTGGGAAGACCAGAAGCCCCAAAAAAACCACCATGAAAGCGACACGTCTATGTTCCTCCCATTTCTGGCGGTTCCCTTTGCTACATATCTTACTTTCCGAGTTGTTAACCCCCCGATATGGCCATATCTGTGATATATGAAGGGTGGAGTGCAATGCCAAATCCGCGTTATGAACCGTCCTGATTATCTTCAGAGAGTCTAAGAATCTGTGTATAGTTACAGTTCTTGGGGCAACCAAGTACTTATGCCTTAAAGGAACCTCATCTTTTCCGATGTAGCTAGCCATTTCCTCTAATGTCGGGGTAAGCTCGAAGTCTGAAAAATGGAACACATTATGTGCCGGGTCCCAACATGTAACCAGTGCTCTGATAATATCTCCCCGAGGCACAATCTCTAGCAAACCAGTAATCCCTTTCAAATATTTTTTGACTTCATCTTGCTCGTCGCCTTCTAAATCGTTCCACCACAGACGTAACTCCAAAGGGATTTTATGCATGATTGAGAAGGGTTCATTTTGAGTGGTGCTCATCCTGCACATTTATTGAGGTGATTTAATCACTTATTGTGACCTAAAAGAAAAAGGACACTATTTCTCATTCACAGTTCTAATTTCCAAAAGTAAAAATCGGTTTTGCAGCTACGACCTTTCAGCACTTCGAGGAGAAGATATTCAGGCTGTGCCCGTTAACCGTTGGGAAATGATTCAAAGTGGCCGTTCTTGCACAAACAGCCTTCCGACGCCCTTTTGGGGATATTCGGCTATTTTGACAAAAACGGTATCACCCGATTTATTTATGACAAAAAATAAAAAATTTGGCATTTTTGGCTATTTTTGAAAAGGGATGGTTGGTCCCGCCGAGGGTTGCCTACGTATCTCACACCCGGTGAGAATCAAACCAGCGTAGTTCGGGCAAATAAACTAGCTATTTTTGAAAACAAAACTCTTTTTGTATTTTCTTTCCAACGACTTGAAAATAAAACCCTTTCGTTTTTCTTCATTGGCAAATGACACAAACTATGTCTAAAAACAAACTCTTTGTTCTGCTTTTCAATTGGCACATAACACAAATTATTTAAGATAAAATATATTTGTTTTCCTTTTCCATTGACACCGAACACTTCTCTTATTTTCCCAAAAATCCGGTAGAGTTTCGGCACTACTTGGACATTGGTTTTTGCTAAATCATGTAATTAACTCTCTACATTAGTATTTCTTTTCCCAAATATTCAAGCCGGTCAGCACACGAGTCCAAGACAAATAAATGCAACACGTAAAATGCATCATGGTGGTCTTTTCATATCCGGTTACCTGTCCTAGATGGACCCAACCCCTGTGTTGAGTCCCCTAAGTCATATGCACGTGATGCAAATAAGCGCTCCTATTAAGGATCCGGCATGGAGTCAAGTTATTCTAGGTTCAA
>MU716375.1:42546-81577 GCA_026770625.1 Nicotiana glauca
ACTGTGTACCCGAGCGGACAACTCGAGTCGAGGAGGGGGCTACATAACGGGAACCAAAAGGCCATCCGACTTAGTAACTTGTCCGGCCTCTTTCCTATTTTAAGGTATGACACTAACAGAATAGGGAGTCTCAACCAGTAAGCATATCCCCGGAGGTGGGAAGAGAAGGGTTTTGCAGCAGTTTTATATATACAGTTCAAATAATATCAAAGCGGTAAAAAGCAACATTTTGCACATTAGGTCCAAACATGTAACAAAATCAGATAGCAGATAAAGCCAAACACAATAATATATCTAAGCTCGAATTCTGAACCCTGAACCGAAGTTTTGGGTTCTTGTCCCCAGCAGACTAGCTAGAGCTGTCACACCTCCTTTTTCACTACACCAGTAAGGGCATATATGATTTTTTCCAATTAAAGGACGATCAGAACGGGATTTATTATTAAGATTTTAGAGTCGCCACTTGGGAGATTAATGGTGTCCCAAGTCACCGGTTGAATCTCGAACCGAGGAAACATATGACTCTGTTAACAGCCCGTGAACCAGAAATTCGAGTAAGGAATTCTGTTAACCCGGGAGAAGGTGTTAGGCATTCCCGGGTTCCGTGGTTCTAGCACGGTCGCTCAACTATCATATTTGATTTTATCTGATTCTAAAACATGTTTTAACTTATGTGCCCTTTTAATTTTGAAATGCTTTTTATTATTATTTATTTTTAACAAGAATTGCAACGTCGTGAAAACGCATCTCAAATCACGTCACATCAATGCATCCGTGGTTGTTGACACATTTCGACTCCGTTGAGATTTGGATTTGGGTCACATAAATGTGCACCCGAGTTTAGGAATGTAATATTATTAAAAGCGCGCCTAAAGAGACTAACGCGTTATTATTTGGGGAAGGCCGTGAAATTTGCTAAACGGCCCATCCCAAATTCTACGTATTCTTATTATAGCCATTTATTGAGGGCCCTGCAATTTATGTGTTTTGCTTGGCGAGGCTCGTCTCATTTATTATTTAAGGGTAGACTTAAGAGCAACTAGGATTTTCTATTTTTATTTGTCTCTAATAATAAAGAAATGTTCTAATTATTTCCAATTGATAAAAGGCCAAAACCCTCAAGACCCACCTTCAAACAATTTAAACCAAGCTATGAAGTAGATAAATGGAGTATGCTAATCATTTTATTTTAAAACACGAAAGGGCCAACATCTTGGGCCAGCTATTGAGGAAATCAGGCCCAAGTATCATATTCAGCAGCTTAAGATCAAGGCTCAAGGATCGAGCCTGGGAAAAAGCGTGAACTCATGCTTGGACTCATTTTCAAGCAGCCCAATCGATTCAGTACCAATTCCTGGTTTTGCTATTATGTTATACCTTAACCTCAAATTATAAAATTCACATTCTTCATCTATTTATTTATCTTGCTTAGTTTTGCTAATAAATACTAAAAGAAGACCCGATTTGAAGCTAGTTTGGAATTAATTCAGATTAATGTCATCCTACTAACATTTTTGTAATTCCTGATCTAAAGTAGAAGGGACTGTTTGAATTAGCACTAAGACATGAAATAACTTTTATTAATGCGGAAATTTGAAACTACATCACACTACACTATACACTACTCGTACAACACACATTAAACTAGCTAGAGGGTTCATATGTTCAGGGAGTAAGGTGTATTAAAAAAAAGTCCATTGTGAATTTGCACAGTCCGAATCGGCAGAAACTATCTTAATTAACAGTCCAAACACAAACAAATTCAATACAATTCTAACTGACTAAAATTAACATACACACATCCACACTGTCTACAACCATAGCATGTAAGTGAGCATAGATCGAGAACTTGACTTCATTTCACTTCAAATTTGGAGTTGCACCAGAATGAGTTCAAATAGTGTACCTGGAATTTGAAATTAAGAAGAAGCAGAAGAAGTCAACAACAATCAGTAATCGATCACAAACAGCCTAGAAACAAGATCAGGCAGTCCAGAAATTTTAAACCAAAGAAAGCTAACAAATCCACTCCAACACAGTAGCAAATCAACCTAGAAATGATGCACAAACAACCAGCAAAACACCCAAACCAGGTTCGAACCACCAGTTTCAACTCGAAATCACCCAAAATAACTCAAAACTGAACTTAAACACTTCTGAAACTTCACTGATGCTAAACTCAACCAAGACCCACTTAATTTGGCTCAAATTAATTCGAAATTTATATTTTAGCTTCAGCTACCAGAGTTTGAGTTGAAAATGCAAAATCAACTAACTCAAACTAGAAGTTAGCTAAGATATTGAATGGAACAGTAACTATTTTTGTTTTTTTATTAGATTTTTCTATTGGTTTTTGGTATTTGGAGTTTGAATTTTAAAATCTAGATCTGAAAAATGAGCAGATGCCTTTGGGGGAAGTTTTTGATGGCTGAAAAAACTTTTTTGTGCTAAGGCATGGGAATGCCCTTTTATAGGCAAAGATGAGGGCAGCCCCCCAATTTTTTGTTTTCGTTTTCAGTCCCTAGTTTATTTCAGTTAGTCCCTCACTTATTGACTTGTTACTCAAGTAAGCCTACTAACTTCCCTGAAATTACAACTAAATACCTATTATAGAAGGTTCTAGTAGCCACAACATTCTATCCTATTATCAACTACCCAAAACACCCATGAAAAACCCCTGCAATTACCCTTCATTTAATCCCAACACTATCAATCTAGTACAACTATATCCAAACAATTCACTAAGCTCTAAGAGTGAACTTCAACTTGCAAAAATGGAATCCTAATTACCATTATCCAACATATCGACTAAACATCATTAATAACCAAAAATAAGTACCAAGATACAATAATCCAACTAATAACAAATGAAAAATCTAGGGAACAAAAAAAACCTACAATGGCATCAATCGACTAAAATGAACAATCAATCTTAAAATACTGCATAAATTAAACACATTTAAAGTCCAAGCGAGCAACTTAATTAACTAACTCAGGTTCCACTCGATGGGTGAAGCAAAAGAATTATGAAAAAGAGTACAAAAATAAAAACAAAAGGAATCGATTAAGCAAGATAGGCAGGCAACAAAACAAGAAAAAAACAAAGAAAATAAATAAAAAGAAAAACTCACTGACAACTCTTGGATTTACAATTCGACCAATTTCGGTGGTATTTGAACGTTGCTGATTATGAAATCTTCATGAGGGAGGCTTAATGACCATGTAATATCAATTTGGGGTTATTTGGTGAAGCTAGGGTTTTGGCCGAGTTTTGGAATTGAAATTCGAGAGGCTCGGCCATGATTTTAGGAGTATTATTTACAGATTGGTGATGAGGAAGTGGAGGAGATTTGGTGGTATAAATTTGGACTAGTTTGGACGGTATCGCCGCCGTGGACAGCGTAGACGGCGACTACAAATTCTATTATTCGAGGGCTTGCAATAGGATTCGAGAGGAGATGAGGGCAGATTCGTAAAGATGGCGTCGAGGCGGTATAGGGGTATAATTGAGAGCCGTCGAAGATGGTGGCGTTTTCTCCGGCGGTGGAGCCGGCGGCGTTATAGGAGAGGGGGGTGCGTACGAGGATGATAGAGTTTGGTCTAGGGTTTGCTAAGATTTTGAACAATTTTATGTAAAATGAAACTTACTTGTGGGCCGTTGGATTGAAGGAGATCGATGGCCAATATTGATGCGCATTGAAACGATGTAGTTTTGACCTTGGGGGGGGGGGAGGGGGCAGGCCGGGTTAATGGGATTGGGCCTGGGATTTTGGTCCGATTTTAGGGTGCTGTTTGACTGGGAGGGGATTTTTGGTTTAGGCCAGCCTAATGTTTGGGCATTTTTATCAAAGACTCAACTTCTGTTAATTTGTTTTCTTTTTTATTTTTTTATTTATTTTGTTTTCATTTTGTATTTTTATATATTTTTTTCTGATTTTATTAAAATGCTAAAAAAAAACCAATTAACACTAAAAATTAGATTTTCTAATTTCCTATCCATTAATTTTTAATTAAAATACAAACTAAGACATATTTAAACTAAAAATGCAAAAGGGGCCATTTTTGTTATTTTCTTGTATTTTGTTTTTAAAAACAAATTACCCCCTAATTAATCCTAAAATATGAAGTTAAATCCTAAATGCAAATGCCAAATATATTTTTGTATTTTTCATATGAATTAAAATGCACAAATAAAAATGCAAACAATTAACAGAAAATGACACAAAATTTACAAAATTGTAAAATATTGAAAAAGATCATTTTGTTTGAATTTTTGGGAATAATTCATATATATGGCAAAAATCACGTGCTCACATAAATATTTTCTGATTTCTTTTAGATCCATTTTAGATCTGTGTATATTATGAACTTTTAAGTGTTTTCCTCAAAGGTTCTTCCCGATTTTTCCAAAATGACTCTTTGTCTTCGAGACTAGGGTTTCTTAACCTCTTTTAAATGACTTCTCCTCTAATATCCAGTATTATCATATCATTTACTATGTTAAATGGTTTATTTATGTTTTTCTTCTTCCTGATTCATCACGTTGAAAAACCTAATTATTTTGGTTTTATCCGAGGTTCTAGAACTATCTTTGCTTATGTGATTTGTATGTATACCTGTTTCGACTGATTTCTTTGTGGTTAGACCTTTTTCTTTGTTTATCTGGACCGATTCTAAGTTCTCACTTCTTTTTAACTCAACTCTGTTAAAACCCTAATTTCTTCAAGATTTTCTTCACTTCTTACTGTGAGTTTTTAAAGACCTTCTTTACCTGTTTTTGTGTGTTAGATTGGTTTCTTCACTCTGGTTCTATGTGTTAGCTGCAACTACTTGACTTTGTTAAAGTATCTGTTGACCACCATGCTTCGAATGGGTTCCTTTTTTCTACCGAGTCCTTAGCCTACTCGTGTCACTTCTGTATGATTGTGTTCGTCTAGTTTATTCCTCTATCGATATGGCTTACCTTGCAAGTACGATACGACTGTTCATTCTTCTCTATTTATATGTCAAAGTGCAAAATCACGACTCCCTCTTGATTGATCCTGATTTCCTTAAATTACAGTTTGATTGCAAGATTTTTTTATAAACCCCTAATTCTACTCGTTTGTTTAAGTTGATTGATTCCATTCCCTTATTTGCTGTGGTGCTTCATTCTTGCTGAATCCTTTCCTCAAATTAGTGTACTCTGTACTTAGACTCAATCATATGCTCTATACTTTTTCTACCCCTTATATGGTAAAAACCAATCTTTCTCAACTAATTTTCTTTCCTTAGTTATCCTTGTTAGTATCCGTTTAAGCTGTAATTCCTTGATTAAAGGAAGTACTTGTATTAACTGAATTCTAATTGTGATTACTTCCATAATTTTGCTAAACCTTTACTTGTTACCTTATTTTCTACCTATTTTTAAAGCTATAAATACCCTAAATACTTTCATTAACAACATGAACAATAAGTTTAGAACACACACATACATACTAAAAACTCTCTCTTCCTTTTCAACTATTTGTGCTATTGCTGGTCTAGCCGGATGAAAGCCAAGGCCAGACTATGGAACTCTACTTGCTTTGGGGGCATTGGAATGAAGCCTTTTCTATAAGAGATAGGAGGACTTTTCGGTCTATTGTGGGAAACCCCGGGTTTACTAATGCCTGAGAACTACACAGGCAAAAGGTTTCCTAAAAATGATGGGCTTGAAGAAGAATGCAGAATTGGTATGCCTAAAGGAGTCATATATCCCTTTTGACTACCTGTATGAAAGGTACAGTCACAACAAATCATACCGTACCTACCATGGCAAGTTTGCCATCACATCCTTGGGACATATCCATCATAGGGTTTTCGTCTTCATGTTTTGCTTCCTGGGTCTGATTGTGTTTCCAATGAAGAAAGGGAGAATCCATACTAGGTTGGCTATGGTAACCAAGACCCTAATGAAAGGGATTGGTGGACATTCAGTATTGTACCCAATGTCATTGCAGACATATACTGAGCCTTAGAAAAGTGTCAACGAGGAGCAAAATACTTCGAAGGCTGCAATCTACTACTTCAACTTTGGCTCATGGAGCATCTCCAAAAGGGCGAATCCGACTAGAAATTCAGCGAAGGGACTGGGATGATCACATCGCTTTCCATCGCCCAAAGCGAATGAATTACATCCCCGACATGTTCGCTCAGCTTGAGAATGCCAAGGAATGGGTTAAGCTCTTTGATAATCTAATTGAAGAACAAGTTCAATGGATGTTCGATTGGTTTCCGACAGAGGAGTTCATCACCCAATCCAGAGATGGGCCTTTCTTGATACTGATTGCTTTAAGAGGAACATACCCTTACGCCCCTCTTCGAGTTATGAGGCAAGCAGGTAGGAAGCAATTCATACCCAGGGTCGACAAGATGAGTCATTTTCGAGCTGACTTCTAAAATGATGATAGTCCCCACAAGTGCCAAGCCCAACACATGTGGCACTGCAAGATTGTAATGGGGAAAGACACCATTGAGCCAGACAAATATCATGTTGGTTGTACTCCTTTCTATTCAGGTTGTTTGGAAGACAATTGGGATGGTCTGGGCCAACCACGGTTTGTTCGAGGTCACAGAATTAGAGATTAAAAGGTCGAGGTGCAAGTCAAGTACAACCAGCTGCGCAAAAGGATCCGTGAATGCGAGAGAGAACACCGCGAAATATAAGAATCCAACTAGAAGCTAATCGAGGAATGGAAAGACATGGCTATCAGTGCCAACAAAAGGCTAGGGTACTTGGAGCGAGGCATAGTAGAATTGGAGGGAAAGTTTCTCAAGAGGGCTGAAGACTGTCAAAGGGCTGAAGGGACCGAAGGTGGACACCTAGCCAGAGCATACCTGTAGTTGGGACTTTGTGAATTGGGGAAGCTGTTCGACGGAGCCAAGGATGCCGAATCTGGGGAAGGTCTTTCTAGGACCAAATAGATAGGAATTTACTTTGTTCGCCTTATGAATGTAATAAGGCCAACGGCCATTAGTGACTTTTATTTTTTGCTTATTTAGTGTCGTTTTGGATTCGCCTATTTTTATCAATAAAATGAGGCATTTAGCATTAAAAGTTCTCAAAGTCTATTTGCCGCTAGGCCTACCTCGGGCACAAAGAGGTTTCCAAATTAGGACACGCTTTACATTCATGCACTATGTGTTTAGATATTGCAATACTTTTATAATCCTCACTAACTTGATTACCTTTTGTTTTTTATTTTTGTTTTATTATTCCCCTCCCCAAAGTTTTGTTCGTGCACTCTGGCATCATCATCTTATTTCACAAGATCCATGGGCCCTCCACCCACTCCTCCTTTTAGTCCCATTAAAGGCAAAGGCAAGAACAAAATGGAAGATTTGAACAACATCAGGAAAGAGAACATAGTTGAACGGGTAGAGGCCACTGATGGCCAGAGTATTTGGTTTCCTAACGAGAATCTGTCACAAATTGAACAGAAACTATTGAAATTTCAGGAAGAGCTCGATTAGGTTCGAAATCTGGCAAACCTGTCATTTTCCCTCAACACCCCAGATACCAGCTTCCCCAACACTCAAGACCCTACATCTCCTCAAAATATCCCAAAATAGCATAATCATCCATCACCTCACCATCACATTACTCTACCAAAGAATCAATATAACATATGCCATACCCGAAACAACACTCCACTACTCATCCTGGAACCTTAGAACTCCACAAACGACCATTTCCACACCTATACACCAGGCCACCACAACAATCTTATCTACGTGGAGACCATGCCACACTCCACCCAATCTATATCATGCACATCGGAGTCCGATGAAAAGGATCTGCTTAAAAGGAAAGGAAATTAAGAAACTGACTAGCCGGATTCAAGGCATTGAGGGACACAAAGGAATCGAGGGACGAACTATGAAGATCTTTGCATAAAACCTGATGTCGAACTACCTGAGGGGTACAAACCTCTTAAGTTAGAAATGTTTGATGGTAAGGTTGATCCAAGGGTCCATCTAAGGACATATTGTGACAAGCTGGTTGGAGTAAGGAAGGATGAAAAGATCCACATGAAGCTGTTCACGAGGAGTTTGAATGGAGATGCATTATCTTGGTACATCTGCCAAGATCCCAAGAAGTAGTCAAGCTGGGTAGGCATGTCATCTGACTTTATGGATAGATTCAGGTTTAATATAGAGAACGCACCAGACGTGTTCTATATCAATAATTTGAAGAAGAAGCCCATAGAGACATTTCATGAGTATGCTAATCGCTGGAGGTATAAAGCTGCTAAGGTAAGACCTACCTTAGAAGAAGAGAAAATGAACAATTTCTTTGTCCGGGCTCAGGACCCGTAATTCTATGAGTGGTTGATGATGATTGAGAACCACAAGTTCTCTGACAATATCAAATTAGGTGAAAGAATTGCAGAAGGTATTAAAAGTGGTATGGTTATGTCACGACCCTAGTTCACCAATTGTGAACACGTAATGACGGCACCTAGTCTTCATGACCAGGTAAGCCTAACACAGTGCGGAAGTAACAACATTTGCAAAATTTATATTCAAAAGCTAAATAACATGAGTAATATATACAGTTGCTGCCTGGCACATACACTTTAATACTTTAAATTCTGAAACCATCCCAAAGACCCAGAAACCCACGGGCAACACAGGCTAAGAATAATACATAACACTGCTCTAATCATCCGAAAAATCTATAACAAGGAAGAATAGAATAGCATCTAGCTAACTAAAGGGTAGAGTGAGAGAGAGACTCTCCGGTCTGCGGACGTGGCAGATATACCTCAAGTCTCCGAAATGCTCCCTGCAGCTACTGATAATGTGCCTGCATAGAGGTACCTGGATCTGCACATGAAAACATGCGCAGAAGAGGCGTGAGTACACCACAGCGGTACTCAGTAAGTGCCAAGCCTAACCTCGGTGGGTAGTGACGAGGAAGGTCAGGGCCCTACTGAGGTAAAACATAATAAATAATAATATAACGGAACAGTTTAAATAAAGTCTACCACGAGAATCTAAACCAGACAAATAAGGAAGAACAGTAATAGAAAGCAAAGGTAACGATACAAGGAATACTGCTCTCATCGAGAAATAGTAGCCAGAGATCTCTTGGTATCCCGAGGATCTCTTGGTATCCTCATCATATTGACTGGGGATCTTTTGGTATCCCGAGGATCTCTTGGTATCCTCAATAAGTATGCCGGGGATCTCTTGGTATCCCGAGGATCTCATGGTATCCTCAATAAGTATGCCGAGGATCTCTTTGTATCCCGAGGATCTCTTGGTATCCTCAATAAGTATGCCGGGGATCTTTTGGTATCCCGAGAATCTCTTGGTATCCTCAATAAGTATGCCGGGGATCTCTTGGTATCCCGATATATAGAAGTGCATGTGCAAGGGATCTCTTGGTATCCCGCACCCTCACTCCAGAATATATCAAATACAGGGGGATCTCCTGGAAAGCCGTCCCGTAGTCCCAATTTAAACACACAACAACAAGTCATAATCCCATCATAAATACTAAAACCAGTACAAGTAGTATAAATCTCTAGCCTAACATGCGTCACAGAGTACGGTCAGTGCAGTTAAATAATTAAGCAGATAAGTCAGCTAATCACTTAAACAATTAAGTTAGCTAAGCATTTAAGCAAACAATTCAGCACAAGCTTAAACTCACAGTCTAAAATGAACTAGTAAACATGAAATCTCAATTTAAATACTTCAAGTAAAAACGAGTTTGCAACAATTAGCTCAAGTACGCGCTCGTCACCTCACGTACAAGGAACTCAAATATCAAGTAGCAAATCCTAAGGGAAAAGGTCCCCCACACAAAGTTAGACAAGCCACTTACCTCGAACCGGTGTAAAATCAACTAAGGAACGATGCCCTTGCCANTCTAGCCAACATCTCGGAATAAAATAATTTTCACATTTTCAGAACCCTTGTACTCTCACGAGTCTAACCATATAAAAATCTCCCAAATCGGAGGTCAAATGCCCACTCAAAATCACAAAATTAAGCCTAAGAAGTTTCACCAATTTTTCTCAATTTTAGACCTTGAATTTGAATTCTAATGGTTGCTTTAGCTAGGAAATTATGGAATATAGCTAGAAGGGATCAAAGCGACGTTACCCAATGATCTTCTATTAAAAATCCACTCAAAATCGCCTTCCCCCGAGCGCTCAATTAATTTTTCTATCTTTGAAATAAACCCTCAAATTTTCCCTTTTTCAGACCAGTGATTTCCGCTTTTGCGGCCCAGGGACCGCTTCTGCGGTCCAACTTTTGCAGTGGGACTAACCACTTTTGCGGTTCAACTTAAGGGGGCGGGGTCCGCTTTTGCGGACTAATAACCGCATTTGCGGTTCCGCTTACGCGGGAAGGAGACCGCTTCTGCGGTTCTCCTGAGATGTTGCAAATCCGCTTATGTGGTGAAATGGCCGCTTATGCGGCTCCGCGTATGCGGTGAGATGGCTGCTTGTGCGGCTCCGCTTCTGCGGCTCCAAGACCGCAGAAGCGAAAATACCAGAACCCTGCTGCAACTTTTCCTTCTAACTCCAAACTTTGTCCGTTGAGCATCCAAAATTATCCCGGGACCCCCGGGACTCCAACCAAAAGCACCAATACCACCTAATACCTTATTCAAACTAGTACCAATCCTCAAAACACCTCAAACAACACCGGAAACCCGCTTAAATCAAGTATTTAAGCCTAAGAACTTCAAATTCAATCAAAATATGCTTTCGATCAAAAACCTAACCAAACCTCGCCCGAATGACCTGAAATTTTGCACACACATCCGAAATGATATGACGGAGCTACAGCAACTTCCGGAGTCCAAATCCAACCCCTGGATCAAAAACTCACTATCGGACCGGAAACTCCAAAAATTCAAACTTCGACATTTCAAGCCTAAATGAGCTACGGACCTCCAAATAACATTCCGAACACACTCCCAACCCCGAAATCACCTAACGGAGCTAACGGAACCATTGGATTCCCATTCCGAGGTCATCTTCATACTGTTCCGAATACGGACCATTTTTTAACTCTTAAGCTCTCACTTAGGGACTAAGTATCCCAAAACACTCCGAATCCTAATAACGAACGTCCTGGCAAACCAAAATAGCAGAAATGAACTTAGGGAAAGCAGTTAATGGGGGATCGGGGCATAAATTCCAAAAATGACCGGCCGGGTCGTTACATCCGCCTACACTTAAACATTCGTTCGTCCTCGAACGACCATAGAGAACATACCTGAAGTAGCAAAAAGATGAGGGTACTGGCTGCGCATATCCTGCTCGGTCTCCCAAGTCACCTTCTCAGCCGGCTGACCACGCCACTGGACCTTCACTGAAGCGATGTTCTTTGACCTCAACTTTCTGATCTGCCTATCCAAAATGGCCACTGGCTCCTCAACATAGGATAGGTCCTTGTCCAACTGGACTAACTGAAATCCAACACATGTGATAGATCGCCGTGATATCTCCGGAGCATCGAGACATGAAAATACCAGGTGAACTCCGGCTAGGCTGGGAGGTAAGGCAAGCTCATAAGCAACCTCCCCAGCTCGCCTCAAGATCTCAAAAGGCCCAATAAATCTCGGACTCAACTTCCACTTCTTTCCAAACCTCATGATGCCCTTCATAGGCGAGACATGAAGCAGAACCCGCTCGCCAACCATATATGCCACATCACGAACCTTCTTGTCCGCGTAACTCTTCTATCTGGACTGGGCTGCACGGAGTCTGTCCTGAATCACTTTAACCTTCTCCATCGCATCCTGAACCATCTCTGTGCCCAAAAGCTTGGCCTCACCCGGATCGAACCAACCCACCGGAGATCTGCACCTCCTACCATATAAGGCCTCATACGACGCCATCTGAATGCTGGACTGATAATTGTTGTTATAAGCAAACTCTGCCAGCGGCAGGAAATGATCCCGTGACCCTCCAAACTCAATCACGCACGCACGGAGCATATCCTCCAGAATTTGAATAGTGCGCTCCGACTGTCCGTTTGTCTGGTGGTGGAATGCCATGCTCAACTTCACTCGAGTGCCTAACTCCTGATGCATGGCTTTCTAGAACCGCGATGTAAATTGAGTGCCTCTGTCTGAGATGATAGAAACTGGAACACCATGCAACCGGACGATCTCCCTGATATAGATCTCCGCCAACCTCTCCGATGAATAAGTGGTACACACAGGTATGAAATGAGCAAACTTGGTCAGCCGGTCCACAATGACCCAAATAGAATCAAACTTCCTCACGGTCCGTGGGAGTCCAGATACGAAGTCCATGGTGATACGCTCCCACTTCCACTCTGGGATCTCAATTTGCTGTAGCAACCCACCCGGACGCTGGTGTTCATACTTCACCTGCTGGCAGTTGAGGCATCTAGACACGTAGTCAACTATATCCTTCTTCATCCGCCTCCACCAGTAGTGCTGCCTCAAGTCCTGATACATCTTCGCGGCACCCGGATGGATGGAATACCGCGAGCTATGAGCCTCAGCTAGAATCAACTCTCGAAGATAATCTACATTGGGCACAAAAATCCGGACCTGCATCCTCAACACTCCATCATCCCCGATGGTAACATCTCTGGCATCACCACGCCGAACTCTATCCTGAAGGACAAGCAAATGAGGGTCATCAAACTGCCGCTCCCTGATGCGATCAAATAAGGAAGACCAACAAACCACACAGGCTAGAACCCAACTGGGCTCTGATACCAACTTGTCACGACCCTAGTTCACCAATTGTGAACACGTCATGATGGAACTTAGTCTTCACGACCAGGTAAGCCTAACACATTGCGGAAGTAACAACATTTGCAAAATTTATATTCAAAAGCTAAATAACATGAGTGATGTATACAGTTGCCGCTTGGCACATACACTTTAATACTTTAAAATTCTAAAACCATCCCAAAGACCCGGAAACCCACGTGCAACACAGGCTAAGAATAATACATAACACTGCTCTAATCATCCGGAAAGTCTATAACAAGGAAGAAAAGAATAGTATCTAGCTAACTAAAGGGTAGAGTGAGAGGGATACTCTCCAGTCTGCCAATGCGGCAGACATACCTCAAGTCTCCGAAATGCTCCCTGCAGCTACTGATAATGCGCCTGCATAGAGGTACCTGGATCTGCACATGAAAACATGCACGGAAGAGGCGTGAGTACACCACAGCGGTACTCAGTAAGTGCCAAGCCTAACCTCGCTTGGGTAGTGACGAGGAAGGTCAGGGCTCTACTGAGCTAAAACATAATAAATAATAATATAACGGAACAGTTTAAATAAAGTCTACTACGAGAATCTAAGCCAGACAAATAAGGAAGAACAGTAATAGAAAGCAAAGGTAACGATACAAGGAATACTGCTCTCATGAGGAATAGTAGCAGGGGATCTCTTGGTATCCCGAGGATCTCTTGGTATCCTCATCATATACACTGGGGATCTCTTGGTATCCCGAGGATCTCTTGGTATCCTCAATAAGTATGCTGGGGATCTCTTGGTATCCCGAGGATCTCTTGGTATCCTCAATAAGTATGCCGGGGATCTCTTGGTATCCTCAATAAGTATGCCGGAGATCTCTTGGTATCCCGAGGATCTCTTGGTATCCTCAACAAGTATGCCGGGGATCTCTTGGTATCCCGATATATAGAAGTGCATGTGCCAGGGATCTCTTGGTATCCCGCACCCTCACTCCAGAATATATCAAATGCAGGGGGGTCTCCCGAAAAGCCGTCCCGTAGTCCCAATTTAAACAACAACAACAACCTCATAATCCCAGAATAAATACTAAAACCAGTACAAGTAGTATAAATCCCTAGCCTAACATGCGTCACAGAGTACGATCAGTGCAGTTAAATAATTAAGCAGATAAGTGAGCTAATCACTTAAACAATTAAGTCAGCTAAGCATTTAAGCATATAATTCAGCACAAGCTTAAACTCACAGTCTAAGATGAACTAGTAAACAGGAAATCTCAATTTAAATACTTCAAGTAAAAACGGGTTTGCAACAATTATCTCAAGTACGCGCTCGTCACCTCACGTACAAGGCACTCAAATATCAAGTAGCAAATCCTAAGGGAAAAGGTCCCCCACACAAAGTTAGACAAGCCACTTACCTCGAACTGGTGTAAAATCAACTAAGGAACGATGCCCTTGCCACGAGTATCCGACTCCAAATGGCCCAAATCTATTCAGTTCAATTTCAAATCGTAAATAATATTGTAAACAACTGATTCCACTATTGAAATTAAAGCTAGGGCGCGAAAATAGGTAAAATGACCAAAATGCCCCTCCAGTCAACATCTCGGAATCGAATAATTTTCACGTTTTCATAACCCTCGTACTCTCACGAGTCTAACCATATAAAAATCTCCCAAATCGGAGGTCATATTCCCACTCAAAATCACAAAATTAAGCCTATGAAGTTTCACCCATTTTTCTCAATTTTAGACCTTGAATTTGAATTCTAATGGTTGATTTAGCTAGGAAATGATGGAATATAGCTAGAAGGGATCAAAGCAACGTTACCCAATGATCTTCTATTCAAAATCCACTCAAAATTGCCTTCTCCCGAGCCCTCAATTGATTTTTCTAACTTTGAAATAAACCCTCAGATTTTCCCTTTTTCAGACCAGTGATTTCCGCTTTTGCGGCCCAGGGACCGCTTCTGCGGTCCCGCTTTTGCGGTGAGACTAAACGCTTTTGCGTTTCAACTTAAGGGGGCGGGGTCCGCTTTTGCAGACTAATAACCTCATTTGCGGTTCCGCTTATGCGGGAAGGAGACCGCTTCTGCAGTTCTCCTGAGATGGTGCAAATCTGCTTATGCAGTGAAATGGCCGCTTATGCGGCTCCGCGTCTACGGTGAGATGGCCACTTGTGCGGCTCTAAGACCGCAGAAGCGAAAATACCAGAACCCTGCTGCAACTTTTCCTTCTAACTCCAAACTTTGCCCGTTGAGCATCCGAAATTATCCCGGGACCCCCGGGACTCCAACCAAAAGCACCAATACCACCTAATACCTTATTCAAACTTGTACCAATCCTCAAAACACCTCAAACAATATTGGAAACCCGCTTAAATCAAGGATTCAAGCCTAAGAACTTTAAATTCTATCAAAATACGCTTTCGATAAAAAACCTAACCAAACCTCGCCCGAATGACCTGAAATTTTGCACGCACATCCGAAATGACATGACGGAGCTACAGAAAGTTCCGGAGTCCAAATCCGACCCCCGGATCAAAAATCGCCATAGGTCTCTCTGAGGCTGGTAGATATGCCAAACTCCCCAAACTCTCCACCCGGTGACTCAAGGCATCGGCGACCACATTGGCCTTGCCCGGGTGATAAAGAATGGTAATATCATAATCATTTAACAACTCTAACCATCTCCTCTGACGCATATTCAGGTCCTTCTGCTTAAGAAAGTGCTACAAAGTCCGATGGTCAGTGTAGATCTCACAAGGCACCCCATACAAATAATGATGCCAGATCTTCAAGGCGTGAACAATGGCAGCTAACTTAAGATCGTGGACAAGGTAGTTCTTTTTATGTACCTTCAACTGTTGGGACACGTAGGCAATCACCCTACTGTCCTGCATCAATACTGCTCCAAGTCCAACCCGTGAGGCATCACAATAAACTGTATAGGACCCCGAACCGGTAGGCAATACCAAGATTGGGGCTGAAGTCAAAGTTGTGTTGAGCTTCTGGAAGCTCTCTTCACACTCCTCTGCCCACTGAAATGGGGCACCCTTTTGGGTCAATCTAGTCATAGGGGCCGCAGTTGATGAAAACCCTCCACAAAGCGACGGTAATACCCCGCCAAGCCAAGAAAACTGCGAATCTCAGTAGCTGAGGAGGGCCTGGGCCAACTCTGCACGGCCTCCACCTTCCTCGGATCCACTCGAATGCCCTTACTCGACACCACGTGGCCTAGGAATGCCACAGAACTCAGCCAGAACTCACATTTGATTACTTTGCATAAAATTTCTTCTCCCTCAGAGTCTGAAGCACTACCCTTAGGTGCTGCTCATGATCTTCCCGACTCCGGGAATATACCAGAATATCATCCATAAAACCAATCACGAATGAATCAAGATATGGCCTGAATACATTGTGCAACAAATGCATAAAAGCTGCCGGGGCATTAGTCAGCCCAAAAGACATAACAAGTAACTCGTAATGACCATACCGAGTCCTAAAAGCAGTCTTCGGGATATTTGGCTCCCAAATCTTCAACTGATGGTAACCTGAGCGTAAATCAATCTTGGAAAACACCTGTGCGCCTTGAAGATGATCAAATAGATCATCAATACGAGGTAAAGGATATCGGTTCTTCACTATAACTTTGTTCAACTGGCAATAATCAATGCACATACGCATAGAACCGTCCTTCTTCTTCACAAACAAAATAGGGGCTCCCCATGGTGAAACACTGGGTCGAATGAAACCCTTACCCAACAATTCCTGCAACTGATCCTTCAACTCCTTCAACTTAGGAGGAGCCATGCGATACGGAGGAATAGAAATGGGCTGAGTTCCCGGCAACAAATCAATGCCAAAATCGATATCTCTATCGGGCAACATGCCCGGAAAATCAGCTGGAAACACATCGGGGAAATCCCGTACCACTAGAACTGAATCAACAGAAGGGGTATCAACACTGACATCTCTCACATAAGCTAGAATACGCGGCACATCCCTTCTCAACCATACACTGAGCTTTAAGGGAAAGAGATAACTCTACTGGATGTGTGATCTAAGATACCACTCTACTCAATACGCGGACCGAAAACTCCAAAAATTCAAATTTCGGCATTTCAAGCCTAAATGAGCTACGGATCTCCAAATAACATTCCGAACACGCTCCCAATCCCGAAATCACCTAACAGATCTAACGGAACCATCGGATTCCCATTCCGAGGTCTTCTTCATACTGTTCCAAATACAGACCATTTTTCAACTCTTAAGCTCTCATTTAGGGACTAAGTGTCCCAAAACACTCCGAATCCTAATACCGAACGTCCCGACAAACCAAAATAGCATAAATGAACTTAGGGAAAGCAGTTAATGGGGGATCGGGGCGTAAATTCCAAAAAAGACCGGCCAGGTCATTACAGGTTATAAATTTTGAGGCCTTACAAGCTACGAATAAGGCTTTACAGTCCGATGGTGTGTTCGAGAAAAGGAACGTAGGGGCCGTGATGGTTGCACAAAGGACCAAATCTCTCCTCAAATACCAAACTTATCCAACACCTCCACTCACATACCAGCCTACCCCAAATTACCAAACACCCTCATACCAAGCTCCACCATGAACTTATCAATCATCCCCACCTCTTACATACACCTACCTCACCCAGATACTCCCAACCCAATCATGTCTACCAAACCTATAATGCTCCACCATCCCATTAACAATCACCCCCTATACGCCAAAATTTCCCTAGGCCTCGACCTAGTTTCTATCGCAGACCTCCAAAATAATATACAGCCATCGCTGAACCTATCGATCAGCTATATTAGAGGCTAAAAGCTGGTGGTTATGTCACCCTCATCCTTGCTACAACCCCTGAGAATCCTTCTCAGTGAGTTAACCCAAACAAGTCCTGTGCATACCACTCCGACATGAAATGGCACACCATCGATGAATGCTGCTCCTTGAAGGAGAAGATACAATATTTGATTGATAAGGGTGGAGGTATCTGTGAGCACGTGATTTTTTCCACGCTTAATTTACTCCTATAGTTTCTTCAGAATTAGAATTTTTCTTTTATTATTTGAATTTTATGAATTAATTGCATGATTTTATGTCCTGTTTACATTTTTGTATGCATTGTTAGTTGCTATAATTCATAAAAAAGTACAATATAGTACACTTGCATTTAAAATTCAATTTTTTATATTTTTGTCAAGTAATATTACTAAAATAAGAGAAAAATACAAAAATAGTCCTTTTGCATTTTTAAATTCCACATTTTACATTTCGGTTTAGCTTTCTTTTAAATTAGGAATTAGTTGATTTTGGAAATTAATTAGAATAATTTTAGATTTTGATTTGGGTCTTGCATAATAAAATCAGAAAATACAAAAAAAATAATAATAACAAGTAAAATACAAAACAATTAAATAGGAAAAGAAAAGAAAAGAAAATTAATAAAAAGAAAGTGAATAATTGAATCAGGCCATAAAATTGGGCCAAGTTGGTCTGGACCAAACGATTTTCCCCTCAGCCCCTCCTAGTATCCGTTTTCCCCAGCCCAGTCCATCAAAATTCCGGCCTGCCCCCCCCCCCCCCCCCCAGTAAATTGAAACGACGCCGTTTGGCGTTGTTTGATCTGGGCCGCTCATCTCCATCATCCAAAGGCCCCCATTGATCCTCCCATTTAAATAAAAATGTCTGAAAATACACACAAACCCTAAGACCAACTATCCCTTCCTCGTACCCCGCCCAACCTCCGACCGCCGGTGTATAGCCATCGTATCCCCACCGTTCCTCCACCGTCCGCCGCCGGCCGGAAATCGCCGGTGGCAGCGGCGAAGCTCCAAATGGTCCCAAAATTTCACCACAAACTCATCTTCCTCTCCTCTTTCCAACCCCTATAACCATCCCCCTCGAATCACAACCCATTTTCTCGAATATTAAATTGAAAATTCCGGTCAAATCGTTACTTATTCCAAAGCCGCCAAAATCACACCATATATTCACCTCCCCTTCCTCATCACTAATCCCTACCCAGAACCTCTCGAATCTATATAGAATTTGGTGATTTTTGGATCTAGGGTTTTTAGGAGCTCACTCTATTTTTGAGGTTCAAGTACTCGGCTGATTTTGATTTAATGTTACATGTCCATTTCAGACGAAATGGACATGCAACATTAATTAAAATCAAGTTCGAGGTTAGTTCTTTGAAGAATTAATTCAGTGAGTTCTCTTTTTAATTTCTTTCTTTCTTATTTTATTTTTCTATGTGTGAGTACCTGTGATGCAATTGTTTAAGTTTGAGCCTAATTTGATTTGAACTTTAGACCTAGGTCGTTTAATTCTTCGGATTAGCTGTCATTAGTTTAGTTAATTGATTTGTATTAGTTTAAATTTTGATCTTGCTTCTGTTTTGGTTAATATTAATTGTTCAGTATTGGTTTAATTCCAATTGGTTTAAATCATTGCTCGAGTTGGATTCTCTTTCAGTGTCACTTTGATTTAGTTGGTTTTAGTGATCCTGATAAGTAATGTTGTAAATATGAGTATTAGCTTGCAATTTGATTTTGTTTCTTGTTAGATTTTAGCTTCAAATCTGTTTTGGGGTTTTGTTTGGTTTTGTTGATTGAATTAATACTCCTGTTAGTTCAATTAGTTTAGTTTTAATTGTTTTTCAATTACAATTTCATTAGGCTTAAGGTTGGATATAGTTGAATAGTTTGGCCTCTTAATTAATCCTAGTCAAATGTTAACTAAGGTAAAAAGGGGTTGTTTGGGTTAGTAATTTACGGTGGCAAGTAAGGGTAGTTTAGGCATCTAAAAGGGCTTTTTTGTTAAGAATTGTAATTTCAAAACCAAAATAAGGGTAGTATAGGTATTCTATAGGTAGAAGAACACCCTAGGGCCTTCTAGAAGGGGGCCTTAGTATAAGTTTCTGCACTCTTAATGCAGTAACTTGGGTAGTAAGTCAAAACTTTAGGATTAATATGCTAATTTCTGAAATAAAAAGCGGGGAAAATGGGAGGATGCTTCCAGAACATTCTACCCTATTTGTTGCCTATAAAAGGCAACCCCAATGCCTTTATTTATAAGTTTACACACCCCTGAAAATTCCCAGAGTTCCCAGCCTTCAAAATTACCTCTCAAAGCTATTTTTCTTCAATTTTCAGATCAGCATTTTGAAATTCAAAACTGCAAAAATCCAAAAACAATAGAAAAAAAACAGGAAAAACCAAGAACATTTTACTATTTCATTGCCTAGTTTGCTCATTTTCAGTTCTACCTGAATCACTCCAGTTTTGCTCTAATTCTGAGTGTTTACAAGTATTCAGAGGTAGTTAGTGAAGGTTCAGAAACATTTAAGTTCAGTTTTGAAAGCATTTGGGTGCATTTTGAGTCATTGTACTGTTATTCAAGCTTATTTAGGTCATTTGCTGTTGCTTTTGCTCCTCTGTTGAAATTTCCTGGTTGATTTGGGTTGAATCATTCCTATATTGGCTGGTTGTTGCTGTGTTTCCTGCTGCAATCAAATTATTCTGCTGGAATCTGTTACTATAGCTTATCATCTTCTTATTCCTCTTGTTATTTCACCTTTCTAGGTACCCATTCGAACACCAGCTGATGTAATTGTTGAATCGAGAAGTTAAAATGAGATGCTATTCTGAAACTTGCGTATTCAAGTTACCATAGTAAAGTAGATATTAGATAATTCATGCTTGTTTAGTTTTGCCCTTAATTTGTGTTGGCTTTGTATAACCTGACTTAAATGTGAACGGTATTGGGACTGGCTAGTTTAAATTCAGGACTGTATAAACTTTGATTTGAGTTAGTGAAAGCCGTGTTAGCCATACATAGATATTACAATTCGTAATTTATTTGTTACTGACTTTTAATTTCATAAAACATTGTATTGTATTAGGATTAGCCATATAAGTGTTAATATACAGTATCTCATGTGTAAATAACTATTATTATAGTCAACTTTTGAGATCATATACTTGAATTAAGTATCAAGTTTAGAATTAAGTCGTAATGATATGGAGATTGGAATTCATTTCTCCCTGATTAGTTCATTAGTCAGTAAAAGGCTTGGGATTGTTTGGCAAATGGTTTGGGCCCATTGATAGGCCCAACACACGCTTCCTTTGAAGCACGTCCGATTTTGTTGCTTTATTTTTGAATTGGGCTCATTTTTGAGCCCAAAGCTTGGCTATTTCATGGACATAGGTTGCGCCGTTCAATTGACTGGATCAGGCCAATTTATAGACCTAAAATTGCTTAAAGTTTAAAAAAAACCTCTTCTAAAAATTATATTAGGAATAGGGGACTAATTTGCACATATGAACTTGGGTTTCAAATTAGGCGGTGGGTTCAAATTAAAAGGGTCCTCCCTTTTGTTTGAATTCGGACTTGAATTTGAGGCTTGAATTTGTAAGTGTAAATTAATTAGCCCATTTAGAGATAAATAATAAATAGAAAAATCGTAGTCACTTTAGGTTGGCCTTTAAATAATAAAAGTGAGATGAGCCTCACCAAACAAAATATACGAATTGCGGGGCCCTCATTAATTGCTTAATTAAAAAATACTTAACATTTGGAGCGTGCCGTTTAGCGAATTTCACGGCCCTTCGCAAAGTTAAAAAGACGTTAGTCACTTTAGGCGCGCTTTAATAATTTTACCTTCCAAAATATGGGTGTGCATTTCATGCAACCCAAATCCAAATCAAAAAACGTTAAATAATAATGTGTCGAGGATCCGGGTGCATTTCATGTGACGTGATCCGAAAATATATTTTTAAACGACGTTCACTTTCATAAAAAATAATTTAAAAGCGATAAATAATTATAAAATTGCACTATAGATTGGAGCATGTATAAAATTAG
This sequence comes from Nicotiana glauca, assembly GCA_026770625.1. NCBI lineage: Eukaryota > Viridiplantae > Streptophyta > Magnoliopsida > Solanales > Solanaceae > Nicotiana > Nicotiana glauca. Next base: position 64,165 of record MU716375.1, read on the forward strand.
GTTTTAGTCATTTATAATAACTTAAGCGACCGTGCTAGAACCACGGGATCCGGGATGCCTAATACCTTCCCTCGGGTCAACAGAATTCTTTACATAGAATTTCTGGTTCGCAGACTCCAATTGGGAAGTCGACAATTTTCCTCAATTTGGGATTAAATTAAACCGGTGACTTGGGACACCAAAAACCAATCCTATCCCAAGTGGCGACTCTAAAAATAAATAAATAATCCCAATTCGAATAATATCACTTTAAATGGAAAAACTCCCTTATACATTTATCCTTCGGGGTAGGTGTGTAAGAAAGGAGGTGTGACAATGCTGGGGACTCTGCTGGGGATCCGAACCCAGAATTCCACTTTGAAACATGTAGAAAAATTCTGCTGGGGATCCGAACCCAGAAATGCTTTACCGCTTTGATATTTGCTTGAACTGTATATATAAATTGTCGCGAATCCCTTCCTCTTTTTGAGTCTTCTACATCATGGAGAAGGGTGCACTTCGTGAGCTTCTCTTATGTTTAGAGTTTTCCCAATTTAGAACGAGGTTGGATAAGTTTCTAAGCCGGCGGAGCTTCTGTATCCCCGGTATGCTGCCTCCCCCTCGGCTCGAGCTGTCCGCTCGGGTAAGCCTGGTCTAGATCAATAAACCTAGGGTTTAAACCTAGAAGAACAAAAACTCATGCCGGATCCCTAGTAGGACGTTTGTTTGCATCATGTGCATTTGACTTAGGGGACTCAACACAGGGGTTAGGTCCGTCTAGGATAGGTGACCTGAAATGAATTAACTATCCTGGTGCATCTTACGTGCTACTTGTGCATTTATTTGCTCGGCTTTGCATGTTGACCGGCTTGTCTAAATGAGTAAAAATTGAGAAAAAGAAGCACTTTTAGGACTAAGTGAGGGTGACCATTTGTCTCGAAAAACCCAATGCCCAAATAGTACTGAAATGCTGCTGGATGAAAAAAAAAAAAGAAAAAATATTTAAAAAAAAAAAGATAGAAAGACAATTATTGTTCAAAATAGTTTTGATTTTGACAAATCTGCCCGAACTACGCGGGTCTGATTCTCACCGGATGTGAGATACGTAGGCAAACCTCATCGGTTCCGACCCAAATTTTCAAAAAATCCAAAAATATTTTCTTTTAGTTTCTTCTTTAGAAATATTTCCTTAGAAAATTGAAAAGAAAAAAAAGTTTTTTTTAAAACTCAAAAATGGTTTCCTTCTTTCTAATGTCTTTCATACGAAATAAAAGAAAAATCAATAAAAATCAAAATCCCAAAATACGGGTTTCCTTCATTTTGAAGCATTATTCCAAAAGAAAAAAAAATCAAAAAAAATCAGAAACAAAAACCCAAAAATACTCTTTATATATCTTTCTTTTGTAAACGTCCATAAAATTTTGAAAAAATTGAAATCCAAAAAATATATTTTCTTTCTTTAGAAGTACTTTTGTAAATAAACAAAAACTCAGAAATCCAAAATATTTTCGTAAAAGTCCCTCTTTCGAAAATTAAGAGGCAACTTCCAAAATCCAAAAATAAAACTATTTTTCTTTCATGTTAGAAAAAGAGTAAAGAAATAAAAATTCAAACAAAAATATTTTAGTTTTACTTCTAAATTCCCAAAGTTCTTATCAAAGAAAAGGAATTTTTAGAAGTCTTTCTTTCAAAAATATAATCAAAATCAAATTCAAATTCAAAAAAAAAAAATCCCTTTCTCCTTTTAAAGCATTTTCTTTTGAAAATTCCAAAAAAAAAACATAAAAAAATCAAGAATGTTTTTTCTTTTACCTTAAAGCTTTATGGTCTGAGTTTTAAAAATAAAAAAGAGTTATTTACTCAATTCCCAATCTTCTCGAACTATGCTGGTTTGATTCTCACCGGACGTGAGATACTTAGGCAACCCTCATCGGGTCCAACCTCCCTTTTGCAAAAATAGCCAAAAAATATCAAAATTTTAATTTTTGTCATAAATAAAGTCGGGTGATGATATTCTTGTTAAAATAAGCCGAATGCCCCAAAAAGGACGCAGGAAGGCTGTTTTGCAAGAACAGTCACCCTGAGTCATTTTTAAATGACGTGCGAGCATAGCCTTAAAATCTTCTTCCCAGAAGCACTGAAAGGCCGTATTCGCAAAACCAAATCCTTGTCTTGTTAAATAAAATTTTTTGCAAAAATAGCCAATTTTCAAAATAAGTCATTAAAATTTCCTTTTTAAATAGGATGACTTCAAGTAACATCAAAACCTTCTCAGTCCTGAGTGAGATCCCCTTGAAACTTCATATATGGTGGAATGATCTAGGAAAAGGAAGCAGAGATACCGTGGTCAAGATTTTGGGCGGTCTAGTTGATCTACTGAACATCAAACCGAGGAAATATATCATTGAGGCACTAATACCATTTTGGGACCCAACCCGTAACGTATTCCGGTTTTCAGATTTTGAACTCACACCTACCTTAGAGGAGATTGCGGGATATGCGAGCCTCAACGGGAACCTTCGAGGCAGATACCCATTGGCCCCACGACCGATAACCCTTCATAGGTTTTTGGATCTGTTGAGCATTAGCTGGGATATTCAAGACCCGCATCTGGCAGAAGGGTGTTGTACATTGCACTTCCTATATTATCGGTATGGTAACCCAAAAGTTTTCGAGAATCCCAATACCGGCTTGACACATGCCGAAAATAAAGACAAATGGGAAGCCCGACGGCGATTAGCCTTTATGGTAGCCTTATCCGGGAATGGTGATTTGTCCGAGAAAAGATGGTCACATAGACCTCGGCCTAGTAGGGATGCTAGATGTTGCCATGAAAAAACCTACTAGCACAGTGGTTCCTCTGATCGTAGCAGAAATGTACCGAGCTTTGACCAAATGTCGGGAAGGTGCGAAATTCTTTCAAAGTTGCAATTTGCTCTTACAGTTATGGATACAGGAACACCTCTGTCACTGCACCGGCTATATGAACTACGGTTTAACTTGCTTGAGTTGTATTGTAGAATTTGGGACCCGGGTGATAGGTATTTCGTTCCCTGAGGGTAATGAGGCCTGGTTGTCATGCTTAAGATCCCTGACCGCAGATAATGTCGAATGGGCTTATGGTTGGCTTCCTGCTATTGAAGCTGTATACACATCAGCAGAGGTCCCCTATATTCTTTTGATGGGTATCCGAAGCATACAGCCTTACGCTTCTTACCGGGTTTTGCGACAACTTGGAAGATTCCAGACAGTGCACAATGATGAAGACCTGAGTGAGCAAGTCATTGAGTTAGGCCCGAAGGCTGCATTTCCCGAAGGCAGAATCCGAAAGATATAGAATGAGTGCCGGTTCCTCGAGCCTAAAACCATAATACAGGACCAAGCTAGAGGCGAGGTAGATCCCAAGTATCTGACGTGGTTTGGCAAAAGATTTCAAATCCCAGAGAGACCCGCCAAAAGACCGCACATGCAGTAATTTACCGATGGGTCCCAGTTGAATGGGATTGGCAAGCAAAGGAGAAGGAGTACCGAGCTAGAATAGGACGGTTGGAGCAACAGGTCCGGGACCTCCAATTCGACAAAAATGTACAAGCTGCAGCCGACAAGGGTGACAAAAAGAAATTAGCTCAGGAGAACGAAGCACTCAAAGCCCAAATTAAACAAATGAAAATAGATGCCTGGAACCAAGAAAGAAGTCTATCTGATGAAAGGTTGATCAAAGGGTTAAAGAAAAAAATTTCGGACTGCCAAGAAGAACTAGAAAAATCTGAGGGAAATATGGCAAGACTCCGGGCGCAGTGGGCTAAAAAGACTGAAGAAAGAGCCCAATTTGTGCAACAAATGAAGAGAAACTACGAGGGGCTATCGCCAAAATGAAGAGAAAAATGAATGCTATGGAAGAAAAGACAGCCCAGCGGGATAAAGAATTCCAAGCCGAGATGAACCAGTGCCATAGGTTAATTGCAAAGATGGAAAGGGAAATTAAATTGGTACAAGATCTGCACTTCCAGCACTCTCAAGTGCTAGAGGCTCGTACAGAACAAATAAGCCGACTCCTTCAAGAAAAGGGCCGAATTAGAGAAAGGATCAGAAACATTGCCCACTATATTGTCATGAAGTGTTAGGTCGGCGAGCGAATGGGTTGTACCATGTCTTTTACCTCAGTGATAATATTTGTTCGCCAGGTCATGAATGATTTAGATCAGTTGCAAAGGGGTCTTGCACGCAGGCCCGCGACAATGCCAAATGATGCTCCGTGGGCCCCAGGGTTTGAAGCATTGATGTATTCGTAGTTAATCGAGTCTGTATTTTTGCTTTTGAGTCTATTTTGTAATTTCCTTTTCAAGAAAAGAAAAACCAATAGTCTAGTAGCTTTGTAACCGCAGTTGTTATTAATGAAAAATTGAAAATTCCTAAAAATTTGTTTTCTTACTTTGGCATTTGTTTGCAAGAACTACGCTTGGTCTGATTCATGCAGGGCCATGCTACGTAGGCAATATACATAAGATTCGACCATAATCCTGAGGAAAAAGAGAAATACGAGGGAAAAACAAGGGAAGTAAATGCAAAAGAAAATAAGGCATTGAGAGAAAAACCATGGCAAAAAAAAAAGCAGAAAAAAGAAAAGAAAGAGCAGAAAATGAGAAAACCAAACAAAAAGCGAAAGAAAAGAGAAAAAGAATAAGAGAAAAGCCGGGATGAAGCATGTGACCGAAGCTAACATGTAGATATTCATTTAACGGTATAGGTTCATCACACTAATGTGCGGTTACCTATCTGTTATTGGTTTCATACTAACCGTTGTTGCTGTCATTCTAGCTGAGTATTTTAGAAACTGTGGTTGGTTTGGGGTAAACAGGCCTCGCATCGATACTTCACCAGATCCAAAGGAAAAATAGAGATGTCATCTGAAATGACCCTGCCTGCAATCCCCATACCCTAAGACAGCCCAATCTCTGGAATCCCGGTCTCTGAATCCTATACAGTTGAAGAAAATTGGATCCTGCGCTTGCGCTTGATGGAAATGTGGGATGCTTGGAACAATGGGAAGGAACCCCCAAGCACTATCCCCGGATTCCCGGAGTTGTTCCCAACGTCTGGAGGGGTTACAACTGTCCCCATCAGCCGCCCAAATATTCCTCTGAGCCAACCTACCATGACTGCTAACTTTTTCGGAACACCCTCCGAGGATCATCCCCAAGTGTTCCCATCTGGGATTGCTCCCAACATTTTTAGAGCTCCACCATCCTCTGCAACCACCCAACCATCGCTACCAAAACATGCTTTTGACCCTTCGGTCTTCACATTTCAGAATCCAATTTTGCAGGCTGACCCTCCTCACTATCCTCAATATACCTACTCCCGGCCACCATATGAGATCACATCGGGCCAGGACAAAACCCCTAAAGCCCCAGAGCAGGATGAAATGACAAAAAGAATGAGGAGTTTAGAGCAGATTCTGAAAAATAAGCAGGGTTTAAGCGGGCAGAAGAGTGTCTCTTACAATGATCTGTGCATGTTCCCTCACGTGCACCTGCCTATGGGATTCAAAACGAAAAAGTTCAAAAAGTATGATGGACACGGCGATCCCATTGCTCACCTTAAAAGTATTATAATCAGTTGCGCGGGGCTGGTGGAAAAGAAGAGTTATTGATGGCTTACTTTGGAGAAAGCTTGGTGGGCATAGCGTTGGAGTGGTACATGGATCAGGACATATCTCGATGGCATATCTGGTATGACCTTGCCCGAGATTTTGTCCGACAGTTTCAGTACAATATAGACATTGTGCCAGACAGTAACTCCTTGGCAAACCTAAAGAAAAATCCCTCAGAGAGTTTTCGCGAATATTCAATCAAATGGCGTGAACAGGCGTCAAGGGTGAAGCCTCCAATGGATGAGGTTGAGATGGTCACTGTCTTCCTACAGGCTCAGGAAGCAGATTATTTTCAAAACATGATGTCCGCTATGGGTAAGCCTTTTGCAGAGGCAATAAAAATTGGAGAGATGGTAGAGAATGGGCTAAAAATGGGCAAAATCTTGAGCCAATCGGCCATAAGAGCAACCTCCTAGGCTATCCAAGGCGGGTCTGGGGGAATGGCTAAAGGCAAAAAGAAAGAAGAAATAGTGATGGCGGCATCAGGTGGAAGAAGGTACCGGTCTCCTAGACCGGTGTTCTCAGAAAGAGCCCCTCAGCACTACTAACCTCACACAGATATGACTTATGCTCCTCCACCTTATGCGGTAATGAATGCTCAACCTTTCGGCCGCCCACAACCACAAGCTAACCGAAACCCACCTCTATTCCAAATAAACCAGCCACCTTACCAAAACCAATATAACCCCCGACCACCATAAAAGAATTTTCGCCCTCGGGAACCACCAAGGCGACCAAATTTTACCCTGATTGGTGAACCATATTCCAGTTTGTTCTTGAAGCTCGTCCAGATGAACCTATTACATCCTATTCCCCAAAATAGGCCAAGCCCGAAATCTCCAGCCTATCAATGGGGTGTTCATTGTGCCTATCATTCAGGGGCTGAAGGGCACATTACTGACAACTGCTGGACATTGAAAAAAGCTGTGGAAGATTTGACCGAACAAGGGAAAATAGTATTGAGGGATGAAGAAGCCCCGAATGTTACCAATAATCCCTTGCCCGCTCACAACAAAAGGCCGGTAATCTGCATGATTTGTGAAGAGTGAGACTTTGATCTGGCTCTAAAAGCCATAATTGCTATTGCCAATGCCGAAAGGAAACCCAAGGTAGCCCCGAAATAGGAAAAAGGGGAGAAGAAGAATAAAGCTGTCAACATTGAGCCTGAGGAGAAAACTGAGACAAAAGCAGAGCCAGTGCCTGCTAAACACGGGGTTCTTTATGTGCCGCGAGGTCACCAAGAGGAACCACTAGTTGTGAGCACTCCGAGGAAATATGAAGTGAAGAAGGGGACACAGATGTATATGCCGAAAGGGGCCTACGTAGTGCGTTGGACAATTAAACCGCTTCGGCTGAGTGAGCCAGTTGTTATTGGACGCGCACTACAGAAGCCCATGACCGACCCCTCTGCAGTGGTGTCGAATTACCAATAAACAATGGTCACATATAAAGGCAAGGAAATTTTGGGAGAACTGTCGGGAATAGTCCCTATTGAAAAATATTCAAATATACAAGAGGTAAACAACGCCACACGAAAGCGTTTTCCATCTAAGAAGCCGGTGAGCGCTGAAGAAGTAGAGACATTCTTTCAGAAAATGAAAATGCCAGACTATGAAATAGTAGACCAATTAAGGAAGTGTCCTGAGCAAGTGTCACTTCTATCTCTAGTGACCAAATCTGCTGAACATCAGAAGATCCTTATAAAAACTCTGAACGAAGCATATGTGCCAGCCGAGACTTCGGTTGAACAACTTGAAAGGATGGTAGAAAGATTCTTCACTGTCAACCAACTCTCCTTCAGTAAAAGTGATTTGCCTCCAGAAGGAGCTGCCCACAATAAAGCCTTGCACCTGACGGTCAAATGTGAAGGTTACTACGTTAAACGGGTCATGGTGGACGGAGGCTCGGGGGTTAACATCTGCCCACTCTCCACTTTGCAAGGAATGGAAATAGGGACAGGAAGGATTCGTCCAAATAATGTTTGCGTGAGAGCCTTCGATGGTGTTAAAAGAGATACCATCGGCGAAATTGATTTGATACTGACCATAGGCACGGTGGATTTCGAGGTGACCTTCCAAGTGTTAGACATGGATACATCTTACAATTTTCTTCTGGTGAAATTTGAGCATGAAGATCAGGAGATCGTGGTCCACGGGGAAGGTGAGCAGTCCATATATCGTGACCCATCTATCCTATGCCTGGAGGCGAGGGAGGGAAAGTGAGTATATTGTCTATCAAGCCTTTGAAATTATGGTAGCTGATCAGTATGAGGAAGGACATCCATGCCCCCAGCCTTTCTTATCCAATGCTTCGATCATGGAAGCCAAGGAAATGATTAGACATGGTTTCTAACCAGGAAAAGGGTTGGGAAAAGCTTTGCAAGGAATAGCCGAACCGGTAATGCTACCCGCAGCAAAAATGTATTTCGGGATAGGCTTCCACCCTACCCCAGATGATGAGAAATGGACCGACGAAAGAAAGAAAGATGGATAGGTTCTGCCGCAACCATTGCCACATCTGTATGAGACCTTTGTCAAGCCTAAGTACGGTGCAGAAGAGGATCACAAGGTGTTCACGGCTGACAAAATAGAAGATATCTGTGGAGCTATGAGGCAAATGCTTTATGAAACCAACATGGTCCAGCCAGGGGAAGGGACTAGCACCGCTGAGGTGCTCTACATGGGACCAGACGCCAAACTCCAAAATTGGAAGGCTACGCCTTTCCCGATCAGGCGAGAGTCCTGGTGGACTAGCCTTGTCACCTTTTCTGCATCTCGAGTTGTCTTAGGATGTAACTCGGATGTTTCTATTAGTTTCTTGTCTTTTGAATTCATGAATGTAAACCCTGTTATCTTCCCAAAAATTCCAAGAAATGAAATTAATATTTCATCGTCCATTTTCTCTTTAGTCTTTCTGATTTTTGTTATTTTTCCCTATTATCTTTTCTTTTCAGTTATAATAATGTGGCCTTAAATAACATGACATGCTTGCGGACTTCATGCCCTGACTCAAACACGCTGTCTAACTATGAAATAATGAATCAAGAACCGGAATATGACGAAGATGAGGCTTTTAGGGAAATAAACCAAGAATTGGAACAATTTGACAACAAACCTAAGCTAAATCTAAATAACACTGAACCCGGTTAATTTGGGAACTACCAAAGAAATAAGGGAAACCAAAATAAGCATTCACACAGATGATAAAACTCGAGATGCAATAATCCAACTCTTGTTTGAGTTTAAAGATGTGTTTGCTTGGTCGTATGATGATATGCCAAGACTGAGTGTGGATCTAGTGGTGCACAAACTGCCAATTTACCCCGCTTGTCCTCCAGTGCAACAAAAGCAAAGAAAGTTTAAAACCGATATCAGTGATAAGATCAAAGAAGAAATCACAAAACAGCTGAAAGCAGGGGTAATCCGGGTGGTCCGATATACTACATGGTTAGCCAATGTGGTTCTTGTGCCAAAGAAAGATGGGAAGACTCGGGTGTGTGTGGACTACAGAGATTTGAATAGGGCGAATCCCAAAGATAATTTTCCGCTGCCCAACATCCACATCCTTATTGATAACTGCGCCAAACATGAAATATCATCCTTCGTAGATTGTTACGCAGGATATCACCAGGTGTTGATGGATGAAGAAGATGCCGAGAAGACAGCTTTCACTACACCCTGGGGTACCTGCTACTATAGGGTCATGCCATTTGGGTTGAAGAATGCCGGGGCAACCTATATGAGAGCCATGACTGCCATTTTCCATGACATGATGCATCAAGAGATAGAGGTGTATGTGGATGACGTAATCATCAAGTCCTGAACTTAGAGTGACCACGTTCGAGATTTGAGAAAGTTCTTTGAATGGCTGCGCAAGTATGATTTGAAGTTGAACCCGGCCAAATGTGCCTTCGGAGTCCCATCAGGCAAGCTCCTGGGTTTCATAGTCAGTAGAAGAGGTATTGAGTTAGATCCAACAAAGATAAAAGCTATTCGAGATCTACCTCCTCCGAAAACTAAGAAAGACATGATGAGTTTATTGGGCAGGTTAAACTATATTAGTCGGTTCATTGCCCAACTGACTGCCACGTGTGAACCCATATTCAAACTTTTGATGAAAGATGCGGTAATTAAATGGACATCCGAATGTCAAGTGGCCTTCAACAAGATCAAGGAATATCTGTCAAATCCTCCGATGTTGGTCCCATCCGAGCCAGGACGACCTCTCTTCTTGTATCTAACGGTGTTGGAAAATTCTTTTGGTTGCGTTCTGAGGCAACACGATATAACTGGCAAGAAAGAGCAGGCAATCTACTAGCTGAGTAAGAAGTTCACCAGCTACGAGTCCAAGTATACTTTGTTGGAGATAACATGTTGTGCTCTGACGTGGGTCGCTTAGAAGTTGAGACACTATCTTCAAGCCCACACTACCTACCTCATAACCAGGTTAGACCCGTTGAAGTACATATTCCAGAAACCGATGCCCACTGGGAGACTGGCCAAATGGCAAATCCTGCTCACTGAATTTGACATAGTCTATGTCACTCGTACGGCAATGAAATCCCAGGCGTTGGTAGATTATTTAGCGGAAAACTCGGTTGACGAGGAATATCAACCATTGAGCACATACGTCCCAGATGAAGAAGTTAATTCAGTAGAAGCTATCTCTGAAGACACTCGTGTTTGAAAAATATTCTTTGACGGAGTAGTAAACACAAGAGGTGTAGGCATTGGGGCAAGCTTGATATCACCCAATGGTCAGCACTATCCAGCTACGGCTAGGCTCCGATTCTTCTGCACAAATAACACAGCTGAATATGAAGCCTGCATCATGGGCATGAATATGGCAATTGACCAAGAAGTTAAAGACTTATTGATCATGGGGGACTCCGATTTGATTATCCGGCAAGCACAAGGGGAGTGGGAGACTCGAGACGTTAAGCTCATCCCATATCGGCAACACGTAGAAGATCTCACTAAACGCTTCAAGTCAATATAGTTCAGGTACATCCCTCAATGTGACAATGAACTAGCTGATGCACTCGGCACTTTAGCCTCAATGCTGCCTTACCCAGGCAATGCCCATATTGATCCCCTGGAAATTCAAATCAAAGAAAGGCACGATTATTGTAATGTGGTCGAAGGGGAACCCAACATTCACCCCTGGTATCATGATATCAAAAGATTTCTGAAGACACAAGAGTACCCCGAGCAATCCATTGAAGATTAGAAGAGAACCATTAGACGACATGTGAGTGGTTTTTTCTTAAGCGGCGATGTTTTGTATAAAAGGACCCCGGACCTCAACTTGCTAAGATACATTGATGCCGAAGAAGCCAGAAGAATTATGCATGAGGTGTACGCAAGGGTGTGCGGACCTCATATGAAAGGATATGTTTTGGCAAAGAAAATCCTATGAGCGGGATATTATTGGATAACCATGGAGAAGGATTGCTTCAGCTTTGTTCAAAAATGCCATCAATGCCAGGTGCACAGTGACTCGATTCATGCACCTCCAATAGAGCTTCATCCGATGTCAGCACCTTGGCCGTTTGTTGCCTGGGGTATGGACGTCATTGGGACAATCGAGCCGAAAGCTTCAAATGGGCATAGATTCATATTGGTCGCAATCGATTACTTCACAAAATGGGTTGAGGCCATCACTCTCAAGTCGGTCACCAAGAAAGTTGTGGTAGACTTTGTGCATTCCAATCTCACTTGTCGCTTTGGTATTCCTGCAACTATCATTACCGAACATGCTGCAAACTTGAATAGTCGTCTGATGGGAGAGGTATGCGAACAATTCAAGATAACACATAGAAACTCTACCCCTTATCGGCAAAAAGCTAATGGTGCCGTCGAAGCAGCGAATAAGAACATCAAGAAGATTTTGAGAAAGATGATTCAAAGCTCCAGGCAATGGCATGAAAAGCTGCCTTTTGCATTACTCGGGTATCGCACCACAGTGCGTACATCAATCATAGCCACCCCATACTTGTTGGTTTACAGAACTGAAGTAGTCATAACTGCAAAAGTAGAAATCCCTTCGCTTCGTATAATCGTTGAAGCAGAAATCGAGGACAGTGAGTGGGTTAAAACCCGGCTAGAGCAGTTGTCACTAATTGATGAAAAATGGATGGCCGCAGTGTGCCACGGGCAGTTGTACCAACAAAGAATGGCCCGTTCCTATAACAAGAAAGTACGTCCCAGGAACTTCGAAGTGGTACAGCTCGTGCTCAGACGCATTCTCCCTCATCACCAGGAAGCAAAAGGAAAGTTTGCTCCTAATTGGAAAGGTCCATACATAATCTGGAAGATTTTTCCAAAAGGAGCATTGTATCTAGGAGACATTGAAGGAAATGATCCTGAAACAGCAGTCAATGCGGATGCAGTAAAAAGGTACTATGTCTAGACCTCCTGGGGTGATGGCTTTTATGCAATTGAGATGACGAAGGCTTTCCTTCCCGCTACCCCAAACACTGTCAATCCTTCGTAAAACCTTTGAGCCGGTTTCGTTTATTTGGCTACCCTCTTTGGAACTCGGAAGTACGAAAAGAAAAGAAAAGAAAAATAAAGACAAAAAAAAAGAAGCAAAAGAAAGAGAAAAAGAAAAAGAAAACAAAAACAAAAACAAAAACAAAAAAAAAAACAAAAACAAAGCAAAAACAAACATTATTGCCTGAACTACGTTTGACTTGATTCCGAAAGGATTCGTAGGCAGCCTCTCGCTGAGGTTCAGTCACACTAAAATAAAAATCCCAATTTCCCCAAAAACTGAAACTAGGGCAGATGATATGATGGTTCGGCTATGAATCCGCCGAAATGGTTCCAAAGTTGTAGTTCCGCCCAAAATCCTTCTTACCCCAAAGACCTTGTCCAAGTCCTTCCAATCAATTGGCAAAAGCAGGGAAGTAAAAAACATCATTGTTGGAATCCGATGCAATTCAAATTAAGAGAAATAAAATGAGAGAATCTTATCGGTGAAAACCTTCGAGCACCATAAGGCGATGGTGAGTAGAGAAAATGATATGAGAGAGTCCGCTTAGTGAAAACTCGCAAAGAGCACTATCAAGCGACGGTGAGAAGAGAAATAAGGGAGGTCGATTGGCGAAAACCCGCAAAGGGCACTGTCGGCCAAAAAAAAGACATCTCATCATTGAAAGAGTCCTGACAATGTGACCTGGTTGTGAAATGCGAATCAATGGGTTCACGAGAAGTTGGAAAGCTTGTGTAGGTCAGGTGTCCAGTCCAAGAAGCATGTCATATTCATTTGAAGCCAGCATGCACACCACAGATAAGTCCTTCTTTTCCCCCCGAAAGGGATGCTTTTCTTTAAACTCATCTGCTTGCCTTTTGTATATTTCTTCTTTGAATCCCTTTTGGTTTAACTCTGATTCCGGAATTATTGCAAAGAAAATGTGGCAGGGCTGGTTCTATAGGGCTCCGCTGGCAAAAGCCAAAGAAAATACCCAGCCTCAGCGGGTGCGTCAGCCCAATCCCGATTGACCATGGTGATTGATGCTTTCAAAGTAAAGACATTTGAAACTAAGTCGAAGGCAAAGGTCCCAAGGGCAGAATAAAGTGAAAAGTCCAGAGCCCATACGGGTGAGTCATAATGAAACCCTGAGAGTTGAACCCGGTTGGTTTGAAAAGAGATTCACCCTCAAGGCCAACAAGCAGCAAAGTTCTCAATGGAAAAGGGGTCGGGATCAAGTAGTTGGAATGATCAAGGCCACAAAACCAACCACCATTTCAAACTAACAAATTGTTCTTTGTTGAAAACATGTCTTATTCAAAGAAACCATGCAAGAAGTAGGTGCAGCCCAAAAGAAATGAAATGCGCAAGCGTTGAAATAGCTTTGCAGCAGGAAAACAACCAAAAAAGAAGTGTTCCCCAATTTCTTTCATGCGTTTTGCTAAATAAAAAGGAAAATATAAAAAGAAGAAGAAAAGAAGGAAAAAGAAGAAAAGAAAATGAAAATGAAAATCCCAAAAGAAAAACAAATCATAGTAGTATAGGAGCCTTTTTCTTTCCAAATCTCAGCCAAAAAACCGAGGATCTCCCGACCAAAAAACCGAGGAGCCTTTTCTTTCTAAATGCCGGCCAAAAATTCGAGGATCTCCCGGCCAAAAACCGTGGAGCTTTTTCTTTCCAAATCCCGGCCAAAAAACCGAGGAGCTTTTTCTTTCCAAATCCCGGCCAAAAAACCGAGGATCTCCTGGCCAAAAAATCGTGGAGCTTTTTCTTTCCAAATCCCGGCCAAAAAATCGAGGATCTCCCGGCCTAAAAAAAGTAGAGCCTTTTCTTTCCAAATCCCAGCCAAAAAATCGAGGATCTCCCGGCCAAAAAACCGTGGAGCTTTTTCTTTCCAAATCCCGGCCAAAAAACCGAGGATCTCCCAGCCAAAAGACCGAGGAGCTTTTTCTTTCCAAATCCCGGCAAAAAAAACCAAGGATCTCCCGACCAAAAAATCGTGGAGCTTTTCTTTCCAAATCCTGGCCAAAAACCGAGGATCTCCCGGCCAGAAAACCGTGGAGCTTTTTCTTTCCAAATCCCGGCCAAAAAAACCGAGGATCTCCCGGTCAAAAAACCGTGGAGCTTTTTCTTTATAAATCCCGGCCAAAAAACCGAGGATCTCCCGGCCAAAAAACCCAGGAGCTTTTTTTTCTTTTCAAATCTCAGCCAAAAAACCGAGGATCTCCCGGCCAAAAAACCGTGGAGCTTTTTCTTTCCAAATCCCGGCCAAAAAACCGAGGATCTCCCGGCCAAAAAACCGTGGAGCTTTTTCTTTCCAAATCCCGGCCAAAAAACCGAGGATCTCCCGGCCAAAAAACCGAGGATATCCCGGCAAAAAAATCGTGGAGCTTTTTTTCCAAATCCCGGCCAAAAAACCGAGGATCTCCCGGCCAAAAAACCGTGGAGCTTTTTCTTTCCAAATCCCGGCCAAAAAACCGAGGATCTCCCGGCCAAAAAACCGTGGAGCTTTTTCTTTCCAAATCCCGGCCAAAAAATCGAGGATCTCCCGGCCAAAAAATCGAGGAGTTTTTTCTTTCCAAATCCTGGCCAAAAACCGAGGATCTCCCTACACAATCCTGATTTGATCACTTAGATATGTGTCACAACTAACTCATGAAATTTTCCTAGTGAAAACTGGGGCAGAAAATTTCGTTTGTTTGTTTGTTTTGGTATCTTAAGCAGGTCAACCCCAAGACACAAGGTGTGAGATGACCAATGGGATAAATCTCAATCCAGAATCAAGAAAAGAAGAAAAGAACAAAAAGAAATGAACTCAAATGTAAAAGCAAGGAAAGGCGCAGATTGCTCAAAATTGAAGTCACAAGCTCCGTTGATCCTGTTTTGACCCAATGCTGCATGAAGAAGTAAACACCTACAACTTGCGAGCATCAAGATTCAGATAGAAGTCCACATCAAAATCAGCTAAGACTCAAGATCAAGTTTTAAGAGAATCATAGATAGGAATCTTGTAACTCATGGCTGATAGGCATAGCTAGCTTAGCTTTGATTTTCCTTTTGATATAATAAGGAGGTCAGCAAGCAGTAGCAGCAGCAACAGCAGTGAAATCACAGCTCCTGGTAGTCCCAACTATCGACCCTCCCAGAACTACATTGACCTGATTCCTTTATAGCCAAGGATATATAGGCAACCTCCGAAGCAGGGTTCGGTCAGACGGTTTTTAAAATGCTTCTCATGGAGTGCTGAGCGGGCGAAAATCCTTCATGGTGCTCATTTATCTTTTCTCGAAAACCCTTCGTGTCTTCAAGCAAAGAGGGGCAGCTGTGAGCACGTGATTTTTGCCACGCTTAATTTACTCCTATAGTTTCTTCAGAATTAGAATTTTTCTTTTATTATTTGAATTTTTAGGAATTAATTGCATGATTATATGTCTTGTTTGCATTTTTGTGTGCATTGTTAGTTGCTATAATTCATAAAAAAGTACAAAATAGAACACTTGCATTTAAAATTTGACTTTTTATATTTTTGTCAAGTAATATTACTAAAACGAGAGAAAAATACAAAAAATAGTCCTTTTGCATTTTTAAATTCCACATTTTACATTTCGGTTTAGCTTTCTTTTAAATTAGGAATTAGTTGATTTTGGAAATTAATTAGCATAATTTTAGATTTTGATTTGGGTCTTGCATAATAAAATCAGAAAATACACACCAAATAATAATAACAAGTAAAATACAAAACAATTGAATAGGAAAAGAAAAGAAAAGAAAATTAATAAAAAGAAAGTGAATAATTGAATCAGGCCATATAATTGGGCCAAGTTGGTCTGGCCCAAACGATTTTTCCCTCAGCCCCGCCTAGTATCCGTTTTCCCCAGCCCAGTCCATCAAAAATCCGGCCTGCCCCCCCTCCCCCAGTAAAATTAAACGATGCCGTTTGGCATCGTTTGATCTGGGCCGCTCATCTCCATCATCCAACGGTCCCCATTGATCCTCCCATTTAAATAAAAATGTCTAAAAATACACCCAAACCCTAAGACCAACTATCCCTTCCTCGTACCCCGCCCGACCTCTGACCGCCGGTGTATAGCCACCGTATCCCCACCATTCCTTTGCCGTCCCCCGTCGGCGGCGGCGAAGCTCCAAATGGTCCCAAAATTTCACCACAAACTCAACTTCCCCTCCTCTTTCTAAACCCCATAACCATCCCCCTCGAATCACAACCCATATTCTCGAATATTAATTCGAAAATTCTGGTCAAATCGCTACTTATCCAAAATCACACCATATACTCACCTCCCCTCCCTCATCACTAATCCCTACCCAGAACCTCTCGAATCTGTATAGAATTTGGTGATTTTTGGATCTAGGGTTTTTAGGAGCTCACTCTATCTTTGAGGTTCAAGTGCTCGGCTGATTTTGATTTAATGTTACATGTCCATTTCAGACGAAATGGACATGCAACATTAATTAAAAATCAAGTTCGAGGTTAGTTCATTTGAAGATTTAATTCAGTGAGTTCTCTTTTTAATTTCTTTCTTTCTTATTTTCTTTTTCTATGTGTGAGTACCTGTGATGCAATTGTTTATGTTCGAGCCCAGTTTGATTTGAACTTTAGACCTAGGTCGTATAATTCTTCGGATTAGCTGTCATTGGTTTAGTTAATTGATTCGTATTAGTTTGAATTTTGATCTTGCTTCTGTTTTGGTTAATATTAATTGTTCAGTATTGGTTTAATTCCAATTGGTTTAAATCATTGCTTTGAGTTGGATTCTCTTTCAGTGTCACTTTGATTTAGTTGGTTTTAGTGATCCTAATAAGTAATGTAGTAAATATGACTATTAGCTTGCAATTTGATTTTGTTTCTTGTTAGATTTTATCTTCAAATCTATTTTGGGTTTTTGTTTGGTTTTGTTGATTGAATTAATACTCCTGTTAGTTCATTTAATTTAGTTTTAATTGTTTTTCAATTACAATTTCATTAGGCTTAAGGTTGGATATAGCTAAATAGTTTGGCCTCTTAATTGATCCTAGTCAAATGTTAACTAAGGTAAAAAAAGGGTTGTTTGGGTTAGTAATTTCAGGTGGCAAGTAAGGGTAGTTTAGGCATCTAAAAGGGATTTTTTGTTAAGAATAGTAATTTCAAAACCAAAATAAGAGTAGTATAGGTATTCTATAGGTAGAAGAATATCCTAGGGCTTTCTAGAAGGGGGCCTTAGTATAAGTTTCTGCACTCTTAATGCAGTAACTTGGGTAGCAAGTCAAAACTTTAGGATTAATATGCTAATTTCTGAAATAAAAAAGGGG
>MU716375.1:104671-129924 GCA_026770625.1 Nicotiana glauca
TGCACACAAGACATATTTGACATTACGGACCTACTCTAACTTCCGAAATTTGATTCCGACCCCGATATCAAAAAGTCAACCACCCGGTCAAACTCTCCAAAGACCTTCAACTTTCTATCTTTAGCCAAATGGCTTCAAAATGGCCTACGGACCTCCGAATTCACTTCCAATTGCACTCCCAACTCCAGAACCACCATACGGAGCTACTCCCAATCTCAGAATTCCAAACGGACATTGATAACACCGAAATGNGTTTGGGCCCATTGATAAGCCCAACACACGCTTCCACTGAAGGCCGTCCGATTTTGTTGCTTTATTTTGGAATTGGGCTCATTTTTGAGCCTAAAGCTTGGCTATTTCATGGACATAGGCTGCCCCGTTCAATTGACTGGATCGGGCCAATTTATAGGCCTAAAATTACTTAAAGTTAAGAAAAAAACCTCTTCTAAAAATTATATTAGGAATAGGGGATTAATTTGCACAAATGAACTTGGGTTTCAAATTAGGTGGTGGGTTCAAATTAAAAGGGTCCTCACTTTTGTTTGAATTTGGACTTGAATTTGAGGCTTGAATTGGTAAGTGTAAATTAATTAGCCCATTTAGAGACAAATAATAAATAGAAAAATCGTAGTCAGTTTAGGTTGGCCTTTAAATAATAAAAATGAGACGAGCCTCTCCAAACAAAATATACTAATTGCGGGGCCCTCATTAATTGTTTAATTAAAAAATACTTAGCATTTGGAGCATGCGGTTTAGCGAATTTCACGGCCCTTCGCAGAGTTAAAAAGACGTTAGTCACTTTAGGCGCGCTTTAATAATTTTACCTTCCAAAATACGGGTGTGCATTTCATGCAACCCAAATCCAAATCCAAAAACATTAAATAAGAATGTGTCGAGGATCCGGGTGCATTTCATGTGACGTGATCCGAAAATACATTTTTAAACGATGTTCACTTTCATAAAAAATAATTTAAAAATGGTAAATAATTATAAAATTGCACTATAGTTTGGAGCATGTATAAAATTAGATTTTAGTCATTTATAATAATTTAAGTGACCGTGCTAGAACCACGGGATCCGGGGGTGTCTAACACCTTCCCTCGGTTCAACAGAATTCCTTACATAGAATTTCTGGTTCGCAGACTCCAATTGGGAAGTCGACAATTTTCCTCGATTCGGGATTAAATTAAACCGATGACTTGGGACACCAAAAACCAATCATATCCCAAATGGTGACTCTAAAAATAAATAAATAATCCCAATTCGAACAATGTCACTTTAAATGAAAAAACTCCTTTATACATTTATCCTTCGAGGTAGGTGTGTAAAAAGGAGATGTGACAGTATCCACATAATTGAAGTAAAAGATGATTGGGATCCAAAAGGATCCATCGAGTTGATCGCAGAAGGTGATGACCCAAAGAAACTAGCAATTACTCTCAATCCAATCATAGTCCAGATCCAACTGTCTAAAGACGCTGAGTTGAATATGTCTATACCACTTGAGTTTGAAGCAACTCCATCCGCGAAGGCACCATCACCAATTGAGGTTTAACTCGTGCCTCCAGCAAATGCACCCGCACCATTTGAGGTCGCGGTCTTACCGCTCAAGGCACATGTTCCATTCAAAGTGAGGATGGCCGCGCCGATCCTAGTGGCAATGTTAGCCATGCCACCCTTCTATACAAATGCTCTACCCTAGGATTATATAGCCGAGGCGAGAAGGGAAGGGAAGGGAAGGGAAGGATTGAAAAAACTATCGTAGCACAGGGTATGACCAGAACTGGTAGGGAACCCCTGAACATCTATCTAAATTAAGCAAGCAGGTCTCCAATCGGCCACCCTTCATTGAGACAGGTCCAGACGACCTTTGGAGGAAAATACATGCCAATGAATATTCGGTCATCGACCATTTAAACAAGACGCCAGCACATATATCCATCATCTCTTTGCTGCCAAATTCCAAGACATATAAGAATGCTCTGTTAAAAGCACTAAATGAAGCGTACATACCAAGTAACATCACTGGCGAGGAAATGGCTAATATGGTAGAAAAAGTGCTGGAAAGCCATAAGATCACCTTTTATGAGGACTCGCTGCCACCTGAAGGGTTGGGGCATAACAAGGCACTATACATCACCGTGCAATACGAAGATTATTTCATCACCAGGATCCTGATCGATAGAGGTTCCAGTCTTAACATTTGTTAACACTCAAGAAGTTGGACAAAGGGCTGCATGAGATAAATGATGGAGCAATCAATGTGAAAGCTTTCGATGGTTCTTAGAGGTCCACCATTGGTGAGGTTAGTCTATGCCTGCAGATGGGACCAACCTGGTTCGAAGTTGATTTCTAGGTGATAGACGTACCAGCATCTTACAACTTGCTGCTGGGATGACCATGGATTCATGCTGCTGGGGCCGTAGCATCAATGCTACATCAGGCAGTAAAATTTGAGTGGAATCACCAGGAAGTGATCATTCATGGTGACGGTAGCAACCCTATATACAGTCGCCAGACCATTTCGGCAATCGAAAAGAAGGAAGCTAGGTAGAGAAACTTACCACCACATCGAGCGGGTCAATGCTGTCGACAAAGAAAAATGGTAGGATAACAAAATTGAGAGTATACTGAGTTAGAGTTGGTACAAACCTGGCAAAGGGCTCGGCAAGAACGTCCAAGGGATCTTTAAACCCATAAAACTCAAGAAATATGGCACTACCTTTGATTTGGGATGTGAATACACATGAGAAGAATTCAATAACTGGTTTCCACCATGGCACGATCCTTACTACCCACTAGAGCAGCCAATACCGCATCTGGAGTAGACCTTCCAACAGGCCGACATTATTTATGGGTCGGATGAAGAAGAAGCCCTTGCAGTAGTGAAGAACTTGTTTCTAGAGGACAATTATGTGGATTGTTGTATTATTCTTGAGAAGGAGGGGGAGGAAGGCCCTTCCATACATGCTGTGAGCAGAGGGGCACGTCTCAAGAATTAGAGCATCAGGACAACCAGAGCCCGATGAGCCTCGGGGTAGCAAGGCTAAAACAAGAATTATTCACTATTTTATTTACTAAATGATTTTCTTTTCGCATTCCCACAATAAGATCTTCGATGTTCAAAACAGTTATTCAATTTATCAAAAGCATGTTTGATTTTTCTTATAAATTAATAATTATTGCTATCGTTTTCCTCCTTACTTTACCAATACAACATTACTATTACTTATCTTGATGAACCAATTACTGTGACATGCAATGAGACAATGTAACAAAAGGATATTGTTTCAGATAAAGATGACATACCTGACGAAATTTTCAAAGAAGTCGAGAATTTTAAGAACAGACCTAATTCCAACTTGGGCGAGACTGAAATCATCAACCTGGAAGATGCAGAAAATGTCAAGGAAACGCGAATCAACATTCACCTATTGCCATCAAAGAAGAAAGTATACACATAATTTTTAAAAGAGTGTGAGGATATATTCGCTTGGCCGTATGATGACTTGACTGGTCTGAGTACGTCTATTATGGCCCACAAACTGCCAATCGATCCAATGTGTCCACCGAAAAAATAAAAGCTCAAAAGGTTCAAGCCTGATATGAGTCTGAAAATCAAGGAAGAAGTCACCAAGAAGATCAAAGCTAAGGTTCTTTGGGTGATTGAGTACCCGACATAGTTAGCCAACATTGTGCCAGTGCTAAAGAAGGACGGGAAATTCAGATTATGTTTCGACTACTGGGATCTCAATCAGGCCAGTTCAAAAGACAACTTCCCTTTGCCAAATATACACATCTTGATTGATAATTGTGCCAAGCATGAGCTGCAGTCATTCGTAGATTGCTTTGCTAGTTATCATCAGATCTGGATGGATGAGGAGGATGCTGAGGAAACGACTTTCATTATGCCGTGGGGAGTGTACTGTTACAAGATGATGCCATTCAGCCCGAAGAATGTAGGGGCCACCTACATGAGGGCCATGACTACCATCTTTCATGATATGATCCACAAAGAGATGGGGTTCCTGCTGGGAAGTTGCTTGGGTTTATTGTGAGTTGCCGAGGAATAGAATTGGATCCATCAAAAGTCAAAGCCATTCAAGAACTACCACCGCCAAGGAACAAGAAGGATGTGATGAGTTTCTTGGGAAGGCTTAATTATATCATCCAATTCATAGAATAGTCTATAGTTATTTGTGAGCCAATATTTAAGATGTTAAAGAAGGACGCCACCACTAAATAGACTGAGGACTGCCAAAAAGCCTTCGACAAAATCAAGGAGAACCTATCAACACCACCAATCTTATTCTTGCCCGAGCTAGGTATACCCTTATTACTCTACATTGCAGTGTTAGATGGAGCTTTCGGCTGCATTTTGAGACTACATGATGAAACAGGGAGAAACGAACAAGCCATTTATTATCTCAACAAGAAGTTCACCCCTTACGAAGCCTGGTACTCTCTATTGGAACACACATGTTGTTCTTTGACTTGGGTAGCTCAGAAGCTGAGACACTACTTCTGTGCCTACACTACATATATCATATCGAGAATTGATCCCTTACAGTACATCTTTCAGAAGCCCATGCCCACTGGCAAGCTAGCCAAGTGGTAAATCCCGTTAAGTGAGTTCGACATTGTTTACGTACCTTAGAAAGCGGTCAAGGATAGGCACTTGAAGACCACCTTGCTAAAAAACCCATGGATGGAGGATACGAACCCCTGAAAACGTATTTTCCCGATGAAGAGGTATAATTCATAGGAGAAGACATTGCAGAATCTTATGACGGTTGGAGAATGTTCTTAGATGGAGCAACAAACTTCAAAAGAGTTGACATAGGAGCAGTGCTAATATCAAAAATTGGACAGTATTATCCGGTGTCTACCAAACTCAGATTCCCCTGCACCAACAATATGGTCGAGTGTGAAGCCTGCATCTTGGGACTCAAAATGGCCATTGACAGGAACGTTCAAGAGCTGCTAGTGATTGGAGATTTAGGCTTACTTATATATCAGGTACGAGGAGAATGGGCAACCAAGAACTCCAAGATACTCCTGTATCTACATCACGTACAAGAATTAAGAAAGAGGTTCACGAAGATGGAATTCCAGCATGTTCCCAGAATCCGAAATGAGTTCGCCAATGCATTGGCTACCCTATCATCCATGATATAACATCCAGACAAGAATTTCATTGATCTCATTCTAGTGAAAATCCATGATCAGCCAGCTTACTGTGCCCATGTTGAAGAGGAAGCAGACGGAAAGCCTTGGTTTTATGATATCAAGGAATATTTGGCAATAGTACCCGTAGCTTACTAATCCTACTCAGAAACGCACACTTTGGAGATTGTCCACTAATTTCTTTCACAGCAGAGGAATCCTGTATAGGAGGACACCCGATTTAGGACTATTAAGATATGTTGACGCAAAGGAAGCATCCAGGCTACTAGAGGAAATTCATGCTGGGACCTGTGGTTCAGATATGAACAATTTTGTCTTAGCAAAGAAGATACACCGAGCTGGTTACTTTTGGATGACTATGGAAACGAACTGCATCCAGTATGTCCAAAAATGCCATCGCTGTCAGATACATGCAGACATAATAAAGATACCTAGAAAGCTCAACACAACAAGCTCACCATGGCTACTTGCCACCTAGGGTATGGATGTTATCGGACCAATCGAGCCTGCTGCTTCCAACAGACACAGGTTTATCCTAGTAGACATCGACTATTTCACCAAATGGGTCAAAGAAGCATCTTACAAAGCAGTGACTAAGAAAGTCATGGTAGACTTTGTCCGCGACCACATTCTTTGTCTATTCGAAATTCCAGGTTGATCATTACTGATAATGTCTCCAATATTAATAGCGATTTGATGAAAGCTATGTGCAAAACTTTCAAGATCAAACGCAAGAATTCCATAGCCTACGGGCCTCAGATGAATGGAGCTGTAGAAGCTGCCAACAAGAATATCAAGGAGATATTGAGGAAAATGATAGAGAAGCATAAACAGTGGCACGAGAAGTTACCATTTTATCTGCTGGGATATCATACCACAGTCTGCACATCAACTGAGGCAATCCCTTATATGCTGGTTTACAGTACAGAGGCTACCATTCCTGCTGAGGTGGAAATTACTTCCCGAAGGATAATAATAGAAGATGAGCTCAACAATGTAGAGTGGGCAAAGAGTCGTCATGAGAAACTAGCCCTTATAGATGGAAAGAGAATGAACGTCGTTTCCCATGGTCAACTCTATCAGAACAGAATGTCCAGAGCCTTCAACAAAAGAGTCAAGCCAAGAGAGTTCACACCGGGGTAGCTAGTGTTAAAGAAAATTTTCCCGCATCAAGATGAAGCCAAAGGAAAGTTCTCTCCCAACTAGCAAGGCCCATACATGGTTTATCGGGTTTTGGCAGGAGGAGCCCACATACTTGCAGAAATGGACGAATAAGTCTGGCCAAAGCCAATCAATTCAGATGCATTCAAGCGTTACTATGTGCAAACTTTATGCTTTCCTTATATGATGTAAATTGAACTACGCCTGACCTGAGTCCTATTTAAGAGGGGATACGTAGGCAACCCTATGGGTTTGGTCACAATTCAATAAAATTTCCATTTTCCCCGCAATTGGAAACTGGGGCACAATTTTGCGGAGGACCCTCAAAATTCCAAAGTAATTTCAGTTGATCGCCGCACAAGCAACAGTCAGAAATATCAACTCAAAATTCTATAGCAAGAGAGGTTGCAATGTTTTGAACTACGTCACAGTCATCGGTTCATCTAAAAGCAATTTTTTTAACTACACATTTATGTCATATTTGTACAAAATCATACATGTGTATTATTGAAACTGCTTTGTTTAGAAACGCTACCCCAATAATGCAGACGGTATCACCAGATCAAAGTCGAAAGAGTCAAGCAAAGCCAGTGGGGATACGAACTAACCTTCCCCTTTACAAAGCTCACGATTTTTTTTGGATGCAGGCACTAGGATTGCAAAATCGTTAAAACATATTGTACTCCCATGGGGAAAACATTGTTCAAGAATACGACTTTCCGAACCGTTGCACTTGCCAACATTTTCTATCAGCACACACCAGTGATGTTCCGTATGTCACAATGCTCCCAGTAATAGCAATGCCGCAATTTGCTATCAGCTAAGAAACTTTACTCACATTTGTCATATTATTCCTGCATAAGGATACCACTCTACCTTCCGAGACTAAACGTTGTCTCCATCTGCATCTGCATTAAATAAAGCTACTATTTTGCCTTACGAGGCTAAGATCTACCACCATCTGCATTTTCATTGCATAAGGCTACCATTCTTCCTTCTAATTTTCATAAGGCTACTATTTTGCCTTTCGAGGTTAAGCTCTACCTTCATTTGCATCTGCATTGTATAAGGCTACCATTCTGCCTTCCAATTTGCATAAGGCTACTATTCTGCCTTTCGAGGTTAAGCTCTACCTCCATCTACATCTGCATTGCATAAGGCTACTTTTCTGCCTTCCAATTTGCATAAGGACTACTATTCTTCCTTCCAATTTGCATAAGGCTTCTATTCTGCCTTTCGAGGTTAAGCTCTGCCTCCATCTGCATCTGCATTGCATAAGGCTACTATTCTGCCTTCCAATTTGCATAAGGCTACTATTCTGCCTTTCGAGGTTAAGCTCTACCTCCATCTGTATCTGCATTGCATAAGGCTACCATTCTGCCTTCCAATTTGCACAAGGCGACCATTCTGCCTTCTAAGGTTAAGCCCCGTCTCAATCTACATCTGTATGGCTGAAATATCGCCAAATACTATATTTGCACGGCTGAAATATCACCTCATACTGCACCTGCATGGCTTAAAGATCGCCACATACTGCACCTGCACGACTGAAAGATCACCCCATACTACATTTACACAGGCTGAAAGATCGCCTCATACTACACCTGCACAGCTAAAAGATCTCCTCATACTGCACCTGCACGGCTAAAAGATCGTCCCATACCCCATACTACACTTGCACGGTTGAAAGATTGCCCCATACTGCATTTGCACGGCTGAAAGATTGCCTCATATTGCACCTGCACAGTTGGAAGATCGCCACATACTACACTTGCACGGCTGAAAGATCGCCACATACTACATCTGCATGGCTGAAAGATCGCCACATACTACATTTGCATGGCTGAAAGATCACCACATACTCCATCTGCAAGGCTGAAAGATCGCCAGATACTGCATCCTTCATAGGCTGAAATATCGCCAACTCATCCAAAGGTGTCATCATTCAGAGGCACCATCTTCATAGCCTGAGAACACCATGCCATGGCCTAAGGATCGCTCTCAATCTTTTGCATATCATTATTCAAAGGCGTCATGGTTCGGAGGCACCATCCTCATAGCCCGAGAACATAATTTCATGGCCTGCGAATCCTTTATCATACGCTTCACGGCCCAGGACATCATGGTTTAAGGACATCATCCTCATCGTCCGAAGACAACATTCATGGTCCAATAGAAATTTGCATCATGTTTAAATTTATGCACAGTATACATTTGTATTGCTTCTATTTGTAGGTAAGACGGCGAGCAATAGCCATCCCGATAGGAGCGATCCCATTCAAGTTCCCGCAGCCATATCAAACCCAACCATTCTCGTAAACCACACAATCACCTGGCCCTAGATATTACGTCCGTTCTTGAACTGTCTTTATCGGCATACTCCGCCGATGGATCTTGAACTACACATGGCTTGATTCCTGTAGAACCAGGGTTATGTAGGCAGCTCAGAATACAGGGTGTTGCGTAAATCCTCCCAAATCATTTTGCTCGGTCAAAATTGGCCATCGTTTCTTTACCCGAAAACTCTTTCATCCTTCCTAGGTAAAAAGGGGCAGCTGTTGACACCCAATTTTTCCATATATATTTTAAATATGAAAAATACCTTCAAAATAGCACATATATGCATATATAAGCCTGTCCAAGGTTTTTTCTTCTTCATAATTTTAAGGATTTTAAATTGATTTATTTTCTCCCCTTTTATCAATAAAATCCCCATTAATTATTTTGATAATTCACCTATTGAATTTCTATATTTATACCAAAATATGGCTAAGGTAATTTTTATATATTTTTGTAATTATATTTAGTATTTTTAAAGCTAAATTGCACATAATTACAATATTAGCCATTTTTAGATTTAATTATGTTTTATGTGCATAAAATTGAATATTGTATTTTAAAATTGCTAACTATGTATTATAAATCATTTTAGCATTTTTAAATTATTTTTTATAAATTATCTATTTTTTTATAAATTAAATGGGAAAAATGGCTATTTAACTTATAGCCAAAATTGGATTTCAATTCTAGCCTAAATCAAATGGACCCCCAACCCAATTAAAAAACCCACCTGAACCAAGCCCAAACCCAAGCCATACCCGAAGGGCCTACCCCATTCAATCTTGACCGTTGATCATTTAGATCAACGGTCCCCATTTCCCCTTCCTAAATTAAACCCTAAAGACACCCCCCATCTCTCATTCCCCCTCTCATTCTCTCTCAACCGGTCTGTCATCTCTCTCTCTCTATCTCTGGCTCCCTCTAGAACCTTTCCCTCTCCCCTCCTCTCCGATGAACCTCATCTACCTTCTCCGGTCATCTCCTTGCCTGAATCCATGGTGGCCTCGCCACCTACCAGCCTTATGGCTCACTCCTGAACATGTGTCATCGTTTTGAGGCCTTCAAGTGAACCAGAGGCGGTTCACACGCCTCCCATGGTTTCTCATTCCATTTTCTGGCCATCCATGGCCGTTCGAGTAAGATCTATGACCTTTCCGGCTAAAATCGGTAACGTTTCAAGGTTTTCTCGCCTTCTCTGGTTCTCCGAAACCCTAACTTTAAAGATTTTCTGATTTTTTTAGACCCGCTTTAGATCTATGTATATTATGAACTTTTAAGTGTTTTCCTCAAAGGTTCTTCCCTATTTTTCCAAAATGACTCTTCGTCTTCGAGACTAGGTTTTCTTAACCACTTTTAAATGACTTCTCCTCTGATTTCCAGTATTATCGTATTATTTTTACTATGTTAAACGGTTTATTTATGTTTTTCTTCCACCTGATTCATCAAGTTGAAAACCCTAATTATTTTGGTTTTATCCGGGGTTCTGGAACTATCTTTGCTTATGTGATTTGTATATATATGTGTTTCGATTGATTTCTTTGTGGTTAGACCTTTTTCTTTATTTATATGGACCGATTCTAAGTTCTCACCGCTTTTTAACTCAACTCTATTAAAAAACCTAATTTCTTAAAGATTTTCTTCACTTGTTACCGTGAGTTTTTAAAGACCTTTTTTACCTGTTTCAGTGTGTTAGATTGGTTTCTTCACTCTGGTCTTATGTGTTAGCTTACTTGACTTTATTAAAGTCTCTGTTGACGACCATGCTTCAAATGGGTTCCTTTTTTCTACCGAGTCCTTAGTCACTTCTGTATGATTGTGTTCATCTAGTTTATTCCTCTATCCATATGGCTGACCTTGCATGTCTGATACGCCTGTTCATTCTTTTCTATTTATATGTCGAAGTGCAAAATCATGACTCCCTCTTGATTGATCCCGATTTCCTTAAATTACGGTTTGATTTCAAGGTTTTCTTATAAACCCCTAATTTTACTCGTTTGTTTAAGTTGATTGATTCCATTCCCTTATTTGCTATGGTGCTTCATTCTTGCTGAATCCTTTCCTCAAATTAGTGTACTCTGTGCTTAGACTCAATCATATGCTCTACACTTTTGCTTCCCCTTATATGGTAAAAACCAATCTTTCTCAACTTATTTTCTTTCCTTTGTTATCTCTGTTAGTATCCGTTTAAGCTGTAATTCCTTGATTAAAGGAAGTGCTTGTATTAATTGGATTCTAATTGTGATTACTTCCATAATTGTGCTAAATCTTTGCTTGTTACCTTATTTTCTACCTATTTTCAAAGTTATAAATGCCCTAAATACTTTCATTAACAACACGAACAATAAGTTCAGGACACACACAAACACATTTAAAATCTCTCTTCTTTTTCTACTATTTGTGCTATTGCTTGTCTAGCCGGCTGAAAGCCAAGGCCAGACTGTGGAACTCTACTTGCTTTACTTTTTTTTTCCTGCATTTTGCTTAACTGGTATGTTCCTAGTTCAATTTTGAAACTCAACTCTATGTGCTCCACTGTTTGTCAATCCCTGTCTTTTTCTGCACTGACTTAATGACTTATATTATTTAATTGCACTTCTTGTCTAATGCTTTACTCAGCATGCTTAAGTTCTGCCCTCTCAGAATCTCCTGATGTGATGAACAACCTTTTGCCTGCTCATAATAACGGGCCCATAGTCAGAATGATTTGTGAAGATGAGGAATTTGATCCGGCACTGAAGGCCAGTGCAGCCATTGCCGAGACAGAAGAAAAGACAAAAAAACGGTCGCCAAGCCTGAAAGTTCCCCATTAGACGGTAGCCTCGGTAGCCAGTCTTGCTATCCTTTCTGCGTCCAGAGTATCTCAGGGTGTGATCCAGGCATTTTACTTTATTGTCTTACTTTCCGATGTAAACCCTTCTATCTTCAAAACAAACAAAAAAAGAAAAATCAAGAGGAAACCTTGTGAAATTGATTTTTCAAACTATTTTCTTACCTATTTCTGCTTGCTTTCTACACTATAAATACATGACCTTATTTAACACATTATACACGATTAATACAATCAAGACTTTTGAACTCAGCACTTTTACACACATTACGAACTTGAGACACTTACAATCTCATAGTTCTCTTCAAAAATCATAGTGTTCTGACTACTTGTATGCACTTTGGCTTTACATGACTAGTGCTTTCCTTTGCTTGTTTCCATGAGACTGGTATGTCCTAGTTTTGGTTTCAGCATCATCCCAATGTGTTTACTTACATCTTTATATCCATGTCTATTTACTGTTTATGTGGAGTTAAATGTCAACTAGCATGTTAATTTCCTTTCATTTGTTTCTGTTGTGAATCCCTGTATCCTTGTCCCCCTCTATGTGTTTTGAGTTGTAGTTCAAAACATAGCAATCTTCCAGTTATTGTTCACATCTGGAATTGATCCCTTAGGGGATCCTAACTCCCAAAATAATGTTTTCTAACGGGCTAGTGGGGTGTGCCAGCATTTTTCTATTGCTGGGTATGATCACTAGCCTGTCTTTGCCACTCCCTTTTTCCCCTTTCCAAAATTCCCTCTAATGCATTTACACTCATTCCTAGTTTCTAAGTTATGCAAAATCAAATGAAATTAATATTTTATTGTCTAGGAATGTCTCTTTTCTTAATCTTGTCATTTCTTATTCTTTTTTTCAACTCTGTTAAATACAGATTTCAATAACAGACATGCTTGCGGACTTCATGCCCAGATCCCAAAATGCTGTTAGACTTCGAAATAATGAATCAAGAGTCAAAATGCAAAGAGTATGAGTTCGAGGAAATAAAACAAAGAGTTTGAACAACTAAAGAAAAAATTTGTTCCAGAATTGGAAAAGGGCCATACATTATAACAAGAGTACTGCCAAAAGAGTGCGTTATTCTCCGGTTGGGTTGATAAAGGCTTTCATTCTCGCTACCCAAATATTATCAACAATTTGCAAACCCATTCGAGCCGGTTACTTTTCTTTGATTACCCTCTTTGGAACCTGAGAGTGTTAATGAAAAAAAAAGATTGGTTGAAAAATGAAAAATAAAATAAAAATGAAAAAAATCCAAGTTCCCCAAAAAGTGAAACTGGGGCATGTGTTATAGTGGTTCGGCGATGATCCCGCCCAAAAGGTTCCAAAGTTGTAACTCAATCCAAATCCTTTTTACTCAAACCCTGTTCAAGTCCTTCCGGTCAATCTGTGAGAATGATTCAAGGATCGGACAATGCAGCTACTTGGATCCGATGCAATCAAAATGAGAGAAATAAAATGAGAGAGTCTTATTGGTGAAAACCCACACGGGCATCGTAAGGCGATGGTAAGCAGAGAAAATCAAAATGAGAGAGTCTTGTTAGTGAAAAATCGCAAAGAGCACTATAAGGCGATGGTGAGAAGAGAAATAAGAGAGGTCAGCTAGTGAAAACCTGCAAAGGGCCCCACTGATCGAAAAGAAGATCCTCACAACCATCGGCACCGACAAAGTCCTGGCAAGGTTTCTCGAATTTGAAGAAAAAGTTGTGATGAATTTCTGAGAGTCAGATGGTTTACACAGATCAGGCATCCAGTCCAAAAGGCATGTCATGTTCGTTGAAGTCCGCATGTACTCCAGATAAGTCCTTCTTTCCTTTCCCCAAAAGGGATACTTCTTGTTTTAAACTCATTCTCCATTCCATTGTTTATTTTCTTTGAATCCCTTTCGGTCTAACACTATTCTGAAACTAAGACAAGGAAAGGATGGCAAGACTGATTTACAGGGTTCTCATTTGGTGCGAGCTAATGTACAATAAGGTACCCAGTCTTGCCAGGGGCATCAAGTCGACCTCGACTAGCCATGCGGCCGAAGCTTCGAAATTAAAACTCTTGGAAGGAGAAAATCAAATTGAAGTGCATATTAAGGCAAATGAAGCTGAAAAGGTTGAGTCCCACATGGCTAATCATCTCGAGAAAGGTTTGAAAAGCCAAGGTGCCCCAAATGCTCTGAAATTGAAGTTGAAAGAAAGAAGCCAAAAATGAGAGGCCTACGAAGGCGAAAAAAAGTTGGAAGAGGTTAAGTCCCACGCGACTAGCTATTACAGCAAAGTTTGAGGAGCCAAAAAGTTTCCCAATGTTTCGAAGAAAAAAAAGAAAAGAAAAAGAAAAGAAAAGAAAAAGAAAAAAGAGAATCGGAAAGGAAAGGCCTACGAAGGCGAAATAAAGTTGAAAGTTGAGTTCCAACCGAGCAACCATCATGGAAAAGTCTTGAAAAATCAGAGGTTATCCACGGCCTGAGAGAGATCAATCTTCAGAAAATCCTGCAAGCAGCGGAGGTTCTCACCAAAAGTTAGGCCAAGATCCAGTGATAAAAAAATCAAGGCCACAAAACCAACCACTATTTCAAACTAACAATTGTTCTTTGTTTGAAAATTGTGAAACAGGTATAATCCAAAGCAACCGTACAAGAAGCATGTACAACCAAAAGGGAAAATGCGCAGGAGCTAGGAACAGCTTCGCAACAATAATCAACCCAAAAGGAAAGTTTTCTCCAAATTCTTTCCTGCATTTTCACTAAAAAAAAAGAAAAAAAAAAGAAGAAGAAAAATCCCAAAAAATCATGGTAGCATAGGGCTTCCAATCTCTAGCTGCATCCTTTCTAACCTTGGACCACATTCCCAAGTTGTCCCCGGCATAACCTGTGGAGCTCCCCAGCATAACCCGAGGATCTTTTTTCCTTTTCTTCCTGGCATAACCCAAGGACCTTTTGTCTTTTATTCCGGCACAACTCGCGGATCTCCCTGGCATAACCTAAGGACCTTTTTTCTTTTATCCCGGCATAACCCATCAAGGACCTTTTTTCTTTTCTCCCGGCATAACCCGTGGACCTCCCTGGCATAACCCAGGGACCTTTTTCCTTTCCTCCCCAGCATAACCCGAGGATCTTTTTCCATTTCTCCCTAGCATAAACCAGGGACCTTTTTTTATTATCCCGGCGTAACCCGTGGACCTCCTTGGCATAACCCAAGGACCGTTTTTCTTTCTTTTCTCCCGGCATAACCCGTGGACCTCCCTGGCATAACCCAAGGACCTTTTTTCTTTTCTCCCGACATAACCCGTGGACCTCTCTAGCATAACCCAAAGGACCTTTTTTTTTTCTTTTCTCCCGGCATAACCCGTGGACCTCCCTGGCATAACCCAATGGCCTTTTTATTTTCTTCCGGCATAACTTGTGGACCTCCCTAGCATAACCCAAGGACCTTTTTATTTTCTCCCGGCATAACCCGTGGATATCCCCGGTATAACCCAAGGACCTTTTTTCTTTTCTCCCGGCATAACCCGTGGACCTCCCTGGCATAACCCAAGGACCTTTTTTTTTCTTTTCTCCCGGCATAACCCGAATACCCTTTTTCTTTTCCGGCATAACCCGGTCATCTTTCCAGCATAACCTGGCAATCTTCCCTATCCCAAGGATATACAATCCTGACTTTTATTTTCCTTAAAAAAAAGAAAAAAAAGAAATAGTTCAGACTTTTGTTACAAATAACTCACGAAATTTTTCTAGTGAAAACTGGAACAGAAAATTTCGTTTGTTTGTTTGTTTTGGTGTCGAACAGGTTTTACTTCAAGGCACAAGATTCGAGATGACCAAAAGAATGAGTCTCAATCCAGAGTAAAGAAAAGAAGAAAAGAACAAAAAAGAAGTAAATTCAAAGTGCTGAAACAGACAAGGATGTGAATTGCTCAAAATTTGATTGAAGTCACAAGCTTTGCGTGTCCAGCTCTGATCCAAATGCTGAAGAAAGAACCAACACATGCAGTTGACGAGCATCAAGATTCAGATCAGAGTTTGCAGCAAGAGCCAGCTAAGACTCAAGATCAAGCTTCAAAAGATTTATAGATAAGAATCTTGTAACTCGTAGTTGATAGGTCTAGCTAGCTTAGCTCTTTTATTTTTTATTTTGGTGTAATAAGGAGCTCAGCAAGCAGAAACAGCAGCAACAGCAGTAAAATCATAGCTTCTTGGTAGTCCCAGCTACCAAAACTTCCAGAACTACACTGACCTGATTCCTTTATAGCCAAGGATATGTAGGCAACCTCTGAAGCAGGGTTTGGTCAAACTCTTTTCAAAAAATGCTTCTCATGGAGTTTCAAGCAGGCAAAAATCGCTCATATTGCTCACTTTATCTTTGCCCGAAAACTCTTCATGTTTCCGAGCAAAGAGGGGCAGCTGTAAGCATATGATTTTTGCCATATATGAAATACTCCTACAAAATCCAAGAAAATAGATTTTTCTTACTTATTTACCATTTTAAGGAATTTTTATAGATTTTTATTAATTGTTTGCACTTTTCTTGCATGTTTATGTTTTATTTAAATCATGAAAAAATACAAAAAAATATCATGCATTACATTTAGAATTTCTTTTACTTTTTTAGAATTATCTAGTAATTACTTGTTTTATAAAAATTGCAAATCACAAAAAGTGCTTCATTTTTACAGTTTTTCCTTTTATTGATTTTTCTCTTTTAATTTAGAATTAAGTAGCTTTTATAATTTTTTGTAATCAACTAATTAGTTTATTTTCACACTTTCTGATAATTTAGAATTTTTAAGTTGTAGGATTTTAATTAAAAGAAAAGGAAAAATTAGAAAATAAAAGAAACAATTTGAAAAATATTTTGTCTTGTGAAATTAGGTCATTCTAATTAAAAACCCGTTCAATTTTTCCCAACCCATGACCCGACCCTTTTTTTTCCTCCTTTTAAAACCCATTTTTCTAACCTAATGATCTGACCTAATAGCGAGAGAAGAGGAG
This sequence comes from Nicotiana glauca, assembly GCA_026770625.1. Lineage (NCBI taxonomy): Eukaryota > Viridiplantae > Streptophyta > Magnoliopsida > Solanales > Solanaceae > Nicotiana > Nicotiana glauca. The sequence goes on from MU716375.1 coordinate 121,166, forward strand.
ACGGACCTTGGAGCGCAGCTTTCCCCTTGCTCTGCATTCTCTCATCATCTTCCTCCACAAAACCCCAAGGACTAGGGCCATTCTCCATCATCTGGTCCAAAAACGAAGAACTCCCTCCTCTCTCATGATCTCTCTCCCTTGATTCCCAATCTAAACACACACATATACAAAAAATAAATAAATAGAACTTGTGCCCTCTTTTCTAAAATTCTAAAAACTCTGGAAATTGGCAAGGCTAAGACCTGAACAAAAGGGAAGATTCAATGTTGTTTCTAGTTACTGGGTCTGTCGCTGCATATCCTGAGTTGCATCCTCGCCTTTCAAAGTGTTGATTTCACTCTGTTGCGGTGCTGCTGTTAAGAGGCTTTATTTGGTCATTTGCTAGTTAGTATACTGCTATTAGGTATGTGAAACTTACTCTGTAACTATCTTCTCTTTGAAACAATAATTTCAATTATTAATGCCATGACTCTGCCAACTTTTATACATTTCTGATGTCAAATGCTAGATCTTCTTATCTTTTCCCTTTCCTTTGCTTTTGGGATAACGTACCTGATTGTATTTGTTTATTTAAGTTGAGCACTTAAGATGAAGCTACTTGCTAACTAGGTTGATAGCTTTTTGTTCCGCACTAGCATGTTACTAATTAGCATATCGTTATGTTTAAACACGTCATGGTACTGTTAGTTGCACATATAGTGAATTTTTAAGATTTTGGGTTGATTTCTGCTTAATATTGGTGTGGATTTGCGGGGCTGAGCTGAGCTGAGCTGAGCTGAAGAATTTAAGCATTTAGAATTAAAAGCATGAGTAGATGTGATTTAATTAGCTGAAGCCTATATTGTGTTATAATTGCAAATCATGTATTAGTTGTTCGCCAGTAACTACTTAATTCCATGCGTTGTTGGGAGGATAAAATTTGGTGAAAAGCTCAATTGATTGCTTGAAAATTCTTGGGTCTGCTAATAGGCTCAAAATAAGGCTTGTTTTTTTTTGGTATATGTTAGAATGGAGTCTGAATTCATGAATTTCCTGGCATTGAATTAAGCTTTGAAAGAAAGAGAACAAAAGTTGTTTTTTCCAAGTTGTTGTCTCATATTTACTGTTGCTTCATTTGTATATATTTTCATTTGTGAATTTAGAGTTTTGGGCTTCCAATTTAGCAAACCCGTGGCCCTTATTTAATCAATTTTAATCTTTAGAAATCGAGGCGTGTCATATAATTGAATTTCCATGGCACTCGCAAAGTTAACAATGCGTAGTTGCTTTAGGCGTGTTATTTAATAATTTTACCTTCCTAAACTCGGGTGTGCATTTCATGTGACCCAAATCCAAATCCCAAAATATTGAATAAAATGTGTCGAGTATCCAGGTGCATTTAATGTGACGTGATCCAAAAGCATGTTTTAAACGACGTTCAATTTCCTTAAAATAAATTAAAAGCGAAAAGTAATTTTAAAATTGCACTATAGGATGACATGTATTAAAATGAGATATTCAATCATTATGATAGTTTAAGCGACCGTGCTAGAATCACAGAATCCAGGGGTGCCTAACACCTTTCACGGGTTAACAGAATTCCTTAGTCAGAATGTCTGGTTCGCAGACTCCATTTGGGAAGTCGAAATTTCCTCGATTTGGGATTCAAGAAAAATTGGTGACTTGGGACACCAAAAGGCAAACCTATCCCAAGTGATGACTCTGAAATGAATAAATAATCTCATTTCGAATAATGTCACTTTAAATGGAAAAATTCCCTTATACATTATCCTTCGGGGCAGACGTGTAAAAAATGAGGCGTGACAACTTGCTATAAACAGGTACTGGGGCTGGCTAGTGAAAAAGGATGGGGTAAATATACATGCTATAATTATTAAGGGTAGAAAATATATTATTAGATTTATATTCTTAATCGCGCAATAGAGACCATGCTTAGGGTCCATACATGCATTAGAAATCATGCTCTTAAAATCCTATGTTTATTATTTCAGCATGTACACTCTTACAAAAACCATGTGTTGAAATCTGCTAATGATTAGCACTTTACTATTATGTTATGCGCTACCATGTACATCTAGAACTCCTGCTTTAGGATAAAGGGTTATTAAAACAAAGATGGCTACTCTTGCACACTTGAAAACATGCTCTGTAATGTTATAACCTTTTCTGCATTTAGAAATCCTACTTTATGGAAATTCTGCAATCCTTTGCTGCATCTAGAAATCCTGCTTTAGGAAATGCTGCATACAAACCATCACGAGCCTTACACATGCATCTTAGATACCATGTTTTAGGATCTCATTCGTACTTGCATTCACACTTAATGTAAACTACGGACTATAAAAAAGGTTAAAAAATAGCTTCACATTAGATTATCCTGTTTAAAATAAACTATTAACAATTCTTGCATCTTATAACACATAGAATATCATGCTCTTAGGCAAAACGACTTCTTATAAATGATGCTTGGGAAATCCTTAGGCATCTAATCTCTGATAAAACTAGAAACTGCCTCTTTGTGTGTACTGCTTAATGATTAACATGCCTAAAATCATTAGGCAAACCTGATTCAGACTTCTTTTCTGAGTCATGTAGTAAATCTAATTCACTGTTATCACTTTAAAACCTTGTTAGGATCTGAATGTGGACCTTAACTGTGTAAGAGTCATGTTGTCTATGTGCATTACTTGTGGAGGTGTGTTTGAGCCTTTCATTTATCTTCCATGCTCCCCTTTAATTGAAGTCCTACTTGTTTTTGTATGCCGTCTTAGTATTTTGCCTTTAAACTTGAGGGTCTACCTAGAACCTCTTTCTTATAGGATATAAGTCCTAAATTCCTCTGGGACTAATAGAAAGGGACGGGTAACAACATACAATAAGGGTCGAGACTAACCCTCGCTTTACTTACCTTCACGGGGAGGAAATGATAGATATGGATATGATGACTGGCACGCTAATGACACGTGTAGCCCCTTTTTTGAGGAGTGATTACCAGGCATTGTGCTGATGTGATTCATATTATAAACAAACCTAGGACACCCCTTTATATTCACAAATATGCTTAACTTGTAATCTTTCTCAAAATCTAGATTTTTCATTAGTTGTTCTCTTACACCTGTGTATTTAAACTTGAATCCCCTACTATCTGATCCATACTTGCTTATTTTCTAATTGTACAAATTCACAAAAACTATCTGGCCGGGAACCACACTAGTGGATCTTGAGGGGTGCCTAACACCTTCCCCTTAGGATAATTTCAAGCCTCTCTAGTTACCAAACGTAGTTATAGATGAACCTTATAAGTGCCCTAACGCACCTTAAATCGTTAGGTGGCGACTCTTCTAAAAATGAAAACCCCTTTCCCAAAAGTGAATAGTTGTCCCATACGAAAATATCATAAACCCGATTCCTTCCACGAGGAAAGGAAAAAAAAGGGGGCATGACAATACTCTGTTAGTAAACATCCAATTTATTACTTAAATATTTCTGAAAATTGAATACGTGAATTTGTGTGAGTCCAATATATGTATTTAATAGGTTAATTCTCTGTGGGATTCGACTCCGGAATTGTTAACCAGAATATATTTGCAACGACCACTTTGTCCTTTTTATAAGGTATAGTTGGGCGTGATCAAATTTTGGCACCGCTGCCCAGGAATTGACAGTGTTATTAATTACAGCTAAAATAAGTGCTAAAATTCTTAGCATTATCAATTTTCTTCAATTTAAACCAAGTATATTGAAATTCTAACGTTTGTAGTCTTGGGTATTACAGGTGCATGCCTAGAAACTCCTCAAGAATTGGTGAATTGTTCAAAGCATTATCAGATCCAGAGAAAGTCTTCAAGGCACTGAATCGTGCAAACAAGAAGGGCAAACAGTAGCAGAACAAATCGAACTAGACATGGAAGACGGAGTAGATAATCCAAACAACAGAAAGAACGCGAATGACCCGAACAATCAGGGTGTGGTGCTCTTGTGCCAGAAGAAGCATTTATGATTGGGCACAACCCACCACTGACAACCTAGCAACCACAATTGCAGTCCCTCAGATACACGCAAAATCATTTCAAATCACAAACAACATGCTACACTTGTTGCGGAACAAGGGACTATTCTCAGGGTCATACGTTGATGTCTTCAGCAGCATATGAAGAATTTCCTGTCTATACGTGCCACACAAAGGCAATCTAATGTGACATCGGAAGCAATAAGGATGTTGTGTTTCCATTCTCGATGACAGGAGAGGCTCAGACTTAGCTTAATTCACTCCCCATAAACTCCATCACTACTTGGGAGGAATTAGTCAAGCAATTTGTGAATAAATTCTACCCACCCCATAAAATCGCTCAACAAATTGATGAGATTTTGAGCTTTAGATAGAAACCAACAGAAACATTACAAGAAACATGGAGAGATTCAAGGGTATGTTGGTTAAGTGTCCACATTTTATTCCCAAAATGTTGAATAAAATGTGTCGAAGATCCGGGTGCATTTCATGTGACGTCATCAAAAAACATGTTTTAAACGACGTTCAATTTCCTTAAAATAAATTAAAAGCGGTAAGTAATTTTAAAATTGCACTATAGGTTGACATGTATTAAAATTAGATATCCAGCCATTATTTTAGTTTAAGCGACCCTGCTAGAACCACAGAATCCGGGGGTGTATAACACCTTCCCCCGGGTTAACAGAATTCCTTAGTCAGAATGTCTGGTTCGCAAACTCCATTTGGGAAGTTGAAATTTCCTCGATTTGGGATTCAAGAAAAATCGGTGACTTAGAACACCAAAAGCCAAACGTTTCCTAAGTGGCGACTCTGAAATGAATAAATAATCTCATTTCGAATAATGTCACTTTAAATGAAAAAACTCCCATATACATTATTCTTCGGGGTAGGCGTGTAAAAAAAGAGGTGTGACAGCTTGCTGTAAACAAGTACTGGGGCTGGCTAGTGAAAAGGGATGGGGTAAATATGCATTCTATAGTTATTAAGGGTAGAAAACATATTATTAGGTTTATATTCTTAATTGCGCAATAAAGACCATGCTTAGGGTCCATACATGCATTAGAAATCATGCTCTTAAGATCCCATGTTTATTATTTCAGCATGTACACCCTTACAAAAACCATATGTTGAAATCTTCTAATGATTAGCACTTTACTATTATGTTATGTGCTACCATGTACATCTAGAACCCCTGCTTTAGGATAAAGGGTTATTAAAACAAAGATGACTACTCTTGCACACTTGACAGCATGCTCTGTAATGTTATAACCTTTTATGCATTTAGAAATCCTACTTTAGGGAAATTCTGCAATCCTTTGTTGCATCTAGAAATCCTGCTTTAGGAAATGCTGCGTACAAACCATCACGAGCCTTATACATGAATCTTAGATACCATGTTTTAGGATCTCATTCGTACTTGCATTCACACTTAATGTAAACTGCGGATTATAAAAAAGGTAAAAAACAACTTCACATTAGATTATCCTGTTTAAAATAAACTATTAACAATCCTTGCATCTTATAACACCTAGAATAGCATGTTCTTAGGCAAAACGACTTCTGAACTTCTAAATGATGCTTAGGAAATCCTTAGGCATCCAATCTCTGATAAAACTAGAAACTGCCTCTTTGTGTGTACTGCTTAATGATTAACATGCCTAAAATTATTAGGCAAACCTGATTCGGACTTCTTTTCTGAGTCATATGGTAAATCTGATTCACTGTTATCATTTTAAAACCTTGTTAGGATCTGAATGTGGACCTTAACTGTGTAAGAGTCATGCTGTCTATGTGCATTACTTGTGGAGGTGTATTTGAGCCTTTCGTTTATCTTCCATGCTCCCCTTTAATTGAAGTCCTACTTGTTTTTTTATGCCGCATTAGTATTTTGCCTTTAAACTTGAGGGTCTACCTAGAACCTCTTTCTTATAGGATAGGAGTCCTAAATTCCTCTGGGATTGATATGAAGGGACGGATAACAACATACAATAAGGGTCGAGACCAACCCTCACTTTACTTACCTTCACGGGGAGGAAATGATAGATATGGATATGATTATTGGTACGATAATGCCATGTGTAGCCCCTTTTTTGAGGAGTGATTACCGGGCATTGTACTGATGTGATCCATATTATAAACAAACCTAGGACACCTCTTTATATTCGCAAATATGCTTAACTTGTAATCCTTCTCAAAATCTAGCTTTTTCATTAGTTGTTCTCTTACACCTGTGTATTTAAACTTGAATCCCCTACTATCTGAGCCATACTTGATTTTTTTCTAATTGTACAAATTCACAAAAACTGTCTGGCCGGGAACCACACTAGTGGATCTTGATGGGTGCATAACAACTTCCCCTTAGGATAATTTCAAGCCTCTCTGGTTACCAAACGTAGTTATAGATGAACATTATAGGTGCCCTAACGCACCTTAAATTGTTAGGTGGTGACTCTTCTAAAAAAGAAGACCCCTTTCCCAAAAGGAAATAGTTGTCCCATACCAAAATATCATAAACCCGATTCCTTCCACGAGGAAAGAAAAAAAAGGGGGCGCGACAATACTCCTTTAGTAAACGTCCAATTTATTACTTAAATATTTCTAAAGATTGAATACGTGAATTTGTGTGAGTCCAATATGTGTGTTTAATCGTTAATTTCCTGTGGGATTCGACTCCGGACTTGTTAACCGGAATATATTTGCTACGACCACTTTGTTCTTTTATAAGGAATAGTTGGACGTGATTAAATTTTGGCACCGTTGCTCAGGAATTAACGGTGTTATTAATTACAGCTAAAATAAGTGCTAAAATTCTTAGCATTATCAATTTTCTTCAATTTAAACAATGTATATTGAAATTCTAACGTTTGTAGTCTTGGGTATTACAGGTGCATGCCTAGAAACTCCTCAAGAATTGGTGAATTGTTCAGAGCATTATCAGATCTAGAGAAAGTCTTCAAGGCACTGAATTGTGCAAACAGCAACAAAACAAATCGAACTAGACATGGAAGACGGAGTAGATAATCCAAACAATAGAAACAACGTAAATGACCCGAACAATCAGGGCGTAGTGCTCTTGTGCCAGAAGAAGCATTGTATGATTAGGCACAACCCACCACGGACAACCTAGCAACCACAATTGCAGTCCCTCATATACATGAAAATCATTCAAATCACAAACAACATGCTACACTTATTGCGGAATAAGGGACTATTCTCAGGTCATACGTTTAAGTCTTCAGCAGCATATAAAGAGTTTCCTGTCTATACGTGCCACACAAAGGCAACCTAATGTGACAGCGGAAGCAATAAGGCTGTTGTGTTTCCATTCTCAATGACCGGAGAGGCTCAAACTTGGCTTAATTCACTCCCCATAAACTCTATCACTACTTGGGAGGAATTAGTCAAGCAATCTGTGAACAAATTCTACCCACCCCATAAAATCGCTCAACAAATTGATGAGATTTTGAGCTTCAGATAGAAACCAACATAAACATTACAAGAAACGTGGAGAGATTCAAGGGTATGTTGGTTAAGTGTCTACGTTATGGAATTCCGGAGCAAATGTTGGGGCATAGGTTTTACATGGGATTGGCAGATATCTTAAAGGCTAATGTTGATGCTTCAGCAGGTGGAGCATTTTTTAGCAAAAAATTCGAAGAAAGCAAGATCCTACTTGACAAGATGGCCTAAACCTTAGTATGAATGACAAGAGACTCTCCAATCACTCCTGTAGTTCACGTAGTGGCTTTAGACCCAACTAACTCCTTATAGCTGAAAATATGGCCACTCTAGTGACATAAATGAGTATCCTCACCAAAAAGATAGATGAATTAGGCCAGAAGCAGCAAGTACACATAGTTGATGCAACTAATAGGGGTTTATGTACACCATGCATTAACCAACCATATGTTTGCTCGTGGGGTGTGGAAGGTGACAACCAGCAATATCAGGAAAATATGAACTATGTGGCCAACTATGGGGGACAGAGGTAAGGTGGTCAAAATTAGGGTCAGCAGAATCAACAATATAGACCAGCACAGCAGTAGTACAACAACATAAACAATCTTGGGGCTATGTGGCACCTTACCAAAAGCCAATAGGGTTATAATTAGTAAAATCAACAGCTAGAGTATCAACAAACTAAACAACAATAGATTGTGAGACAAGATGATGTGTTTGCTAAACTTGAGAGAATGCTGAATAACAACAACATAATTCTGCAAAAACTAATAGGGACCACTGGAAAATTAATAAAGAGAGTAGACTCACATGAATCGGTGATAAAGGGTATTTGTCACGACCCTAGTTCACCGATCGTGAACATGTCATGATGGCACCTAGTCCCCACGATCAGGTAAGCCAAATATTGCGAAAAATATAACATTTGTGAAAAAATAAAGGAAAACCAAATTAAATAACTAAAAGAAACTGTACTGGATGCCACTCGGCATGTATAACTCAATAACACAAGTCTACTAAAATTCCCAAAGACCCGAAAACTCACGGGCAACACAGGCTATAGAAATGTACAGTATGGCTCCAAAACTCCAGAATATTCTAACAACCAAAAGAGAGAAAACTAGAAACTAAAGATAGAGTAAGAGGGAGACTCGTCGGTCTGCGGACGCAACATAACTACCTCGAAGTCTCTGTGGTCCTCCTGCCTCACCAATAGTGCGCCCGAGTAGAGGTACCTAGATGATCTGCACATGAAAAATATGCGCAGGAAGAGCGTGAGTACACCACAACG